>QMIH01001060.1:125189-165202 GCA_003987875.1 Clarias batrachus
TATATAAATAAAAAAACTCCATTAAAGCCAACCACCACTAGAGCTAGATCAAACGGAAAGAGCTGGAGGATTATGCTGGAGATTTGCAAGCCTATGTCAACTTTAAGGAGGCCCTGTGTCAAAGACTTTTCACTACAAGAGAACAATGCTACAGCAGTGATGACAACGTAGGACTTGGGGTTGTGGAGCCACATTTGAGTTCATTTGTAAAACATCTTTCAAAAACACAAAGTGTTAACTGATTTATTCATAACCGATAACTAAATACTGGAGATGCGTTCGCAGCTGCCAATAGCTTTGATGTCAATGCCGTGTTGGTATTGGTATTTCAGTATCAGCGACGACTAAAATCCTCTTGTACGCTGGGAAAAAAAAAGGTATTGATGCCTCGCTATTTTATATATTTTATTATTATTCTCAGCTCTTACACCATAATTTAACAAAGCACTAAAAATCTGTACTGTATCTGTGCTGAACTTTAAAGATAATCTCTTCCTTTTAATCACCAGGACATCAAAAGGAGTTACATGGGGGTGAACTTTTTGCTCGAATGTCCCGTAAGCTCTATGACAGCACTGTGTTTTCCTGAACATGCTTTCACATGTGTTTGGTATATAGTGGACATATGCCTTATCTTAGCCAATTTTCTCTCACTGTACAAAACCAGCAGCTGTGCATACCTATTAGATGAGGCACGTAGGATGGGTTAACGTCTAAATATACACAGCAAACGTCACTGCCTCTAGAATACCCCACAAAAATATCCCACAGAGGCAAAAAACTATGACATCAATATAAATCAATGTAAGAACCTAAATCTAAATCGATCAATATAAGAAACAGGGTGTGATGTTATCTATAAACGTCCTGAAAAATGTATCCCGCTTCCCTGTACCCACAACAAAGATCTAATTTGAGATTAGACTTGTTGTGGACTGTTGCAAGGCATACATGTAGACACTGTCTTCAATCAAGTAAGCTGTATACAATGCATTCAGAAAGCACTTTATTCACTTTATATTTTTTCCACATTTGGTTTCATTACAGCCTTATTTAAAAACAGATGAAAAAAAAAAAAAAAAAGTCTTTCCACATTCAAAGTTGACCTCAGGTGCCATCAGCTCAGCCCTTAGATTTCTTCACAGTTAACCTATGCTAAATTCAGCTGATAGCACAATATTTGAAAAGACACACCTGTGTAAATGAAGCCACAAGCTCAAGGTTATTTTCTGTGGCACTGAAGACTTCTGTTAAAGCACAGATCTGAAGGAGTAAAGTGAGCAAACTGGATTGGTCCTTTCATCAGAAAGCTGTCTTAGAACCTGAAGGTCATTCTCAACAGAACCCAGGAGTGAATTAGAAAAATTGCCTGAACATTAAACATTAGGCATTTATAGTCTCGTCATCTCTCCTATACTGTATATAGGGCGGCTGGGGCCTGCAGCCTATCCCTGGAAACTGGCAGACACACCCTTTACACGGTGCCTATCCATTACAGGGCACACATACAGTATACGCACACTCATTTACACACCACGGGCAATTTGGAAACACCTAATGTGCCTAATCTGCATGTTTTTGGACTGCGAGAGGAAACCAGAGGAAACCCACCAAGCACAGGGAGAACATGCAAACTCCAAGCACACAAAGACGGGAATCGAATCTGGCCGGGACTCGGACCCGGACCCTGGAGGTGCAAGGCGACAGTGCTAACCTCGAAGCCAACGTGCCGACATTTATGTTAAAGCAGCCGAATAGAAAACCTCAGCACGTAGTTTTCTTGGAGTTTTTCAGAAGGCATATAAGGAACTTGTGAGAAAGCCACGAGAAACAAGATTCCAGGTGAATTAAATTATGAATAAACTCTTCAGCCAGGATGGCAAGTGTTAATTCTGGATGAAACCAGAACATAGTGGCAACATCATGCTATGGAGCTCTTGCTTTTCAGAAGCAGGCATCAGGAGGTTTATCCTGATGAACAAATCACATGCCTGTATGTGACTCAACAGCAGTCGAAGCCTCTGACTGAGACAAAGGATGACTTTCTAATGCGACATTGACCTAAAAGAGCCAAAATATCAGAGAGGCCTTGGGTGAAGTCTGCGAATGTCCCCGAGTGTAAACATCACTCGATACATATAACGTCTTGTCCAATTGCTAACAATCGTTTGATGTTTTCTGCTGCATGGTAGAACGTGAAATCTCGCTCCATCGCATCGATTCACTACCTAATAAAAGGTTCTCCTGGCTTGGCTTCTTCAGCAGGATACTAGTCCAAAGAATTTGTTCCATTTCTGCAAAACATCACCTCACTTTAATAATTAGCTTTAAATTTTATGGGCTTAATTAGTCAAAATCAGGCTTTTTTTTTTTTAATTGTTGGAACGCAATTCTGTAGCTAATCATATCCAATGTCAATTCAGTTACGTGCTGTTACTCTACATCAGCAGAGTCAACCACCGACAGAGTCATTTGTTCCAACCCTGTTCGACACCACATCATTTCTTCTCATTAACAAAGAAATGGGTTTAACTGAGAAACTGACTGTTGTGGTAGATGAGCAGAGCATATGCTCATAGTCATATGCCACTTCATCAAGTGATTACTCCAACCGGGGTTCAAAAACATCTGTAGCTGATTTATTTAAAAGAGGCTTGCACCTTTCATTTCATCACCAAAAGGCTTTCCCTCAAAGGCAGCCTTCACAAATGATCATCGATTGTTCTTCCAGAAGCAGATTACAGTATACCAAGGGACCAAGACGGTCATGCTGCTGTCGTTTACTCAAAGTTCAGTTTTCAATAATCTCCAAAAAAAAAAAAAAAACCTATGCATAAATGGATTATTTTCACCGCTTTTATTTACTGATTTTCCCGACCAGGGTAATTAGCTTGCATTAGGTAGCAAAGGGAAGGTTAATGCTGTTTTATAGAGCATCGTTTCTGTCTATTACAGAACCTTATAATAAAAATGGCACTTCAAAGATGTCTCTTCATGAGAGAGACAAACACAGCCCTCTGTCATCACTGAAATTATATGTCTCAAACTCCTTGATCCTAGCACTCGTTATGGTCTGTGATGACCATGCGCTGGAATTGTATCAGTGCCAAATAACTTTGGCAGCACATCTTTTAGATAAAAAAAAAAAGAGACTATATTTACATCAAACATGTACATATTATATTTTTTGTGATATAAATTAAGAAACCTGAGGAATAAATCTTACTGTACTGCTCATGCTATCCATAAGCCAACAATCCAAAACAGCAGTTACAGACTAGACATAACCAGCCACATAAAACTGGAGCCTGCTTTGCTTATACTTTTGCCCTCCCCTGAAATGGGAGACGGGGTTGGACAAAAAGTACGATGGGGAAGACTGGTTTATAACATTGTGAAAATTCACATGCAAGACTCTCTCGTGGTTGTTCTTATCAGTTTATACAAAGTCTCTCTGCCTATGAAAAATGCTGGACATGTGTATTACATGCTAGTTTTTTTTTCTCCCCTAAGTGGATGTTCTAACATAAGAACTAATGACAAGCCATATTCCACTTCTATTGTTCACAGCACCTTCATAGCCCAGTAATTACGGCACAGCAGAACACCAACCTCTTGCTTCCAAAAGAGGCAGTATCTTGTACCTGACCCCACAACTGTGACTTACAGATACTAAACTGAAGAAGCTTCTTATGCAAGCCCTGGCTTCGCTCTGAGCACAGCCTGTCGTCTGTTTTAGACGTTTATCAGCTCGGCAGCCGAGCAGACGCGCGCTATCCTCGCGCTGCTGGCAAAGCCCACAAAGCCTGGGGAAGGTGGGAATATCTGGCCTCGCAAAACTGCCTGCAAAACACTGGTAACGTACAAATGACTTGCTCCTTTCTGCTCGCCTCTAACACTAACAGAAATAAAGCCATAAACCTTCAGGCAAGTGTGCTCTTATCTTTCAGCGGATGTAATTTTAATAGAATTTCATTTTCCTTTGTAGAGTGTAAGTTTGTATTGTGATTTGGTACTTGTGATTAGCATATATATATATATGCTACAGGGGTACATCTAGAGCAAAGAAAAAGCAGTTCATTGTTTTCATTTGTCAGAGAAACAGGTTTTGCACTCCTGCTGTCAAAGGAACTCTAGTGTAAACACTGCTTTCTAACCGGGGGTCAGGAAAAAAAAAAACAACAAAAAAAAAACATACGAACAGTCATGCAAGATGTCCGCACTCACTGCTGGATATTTTCTACCCTCCTCTCTTTTCCCTTCTTTGAAAGATTCTTTCCATCTGAGCCTTGTCCTCCTAAGAAGCTTGTTAATCAAAATGCTTTCTCTAGTTCCCTCTTTTTCCTCCTCATTCTTTATTTTTCGTCTTCCCCCCCCCCCCCCCCNTTCACCACAGACCCAGATCTGTCTGAACACTAACCGCATGACACTTTGCCTAAGGCTTGCATCCAGTGTGTTGGCATCGAAAAGGGGGGTGGGGGCGGCACCCCTTATGCATGTCTGAACTTCCTGCCTTGATTACTAATCACAAATCTCTGCTGCGTACTGTTCTTCTCACGAGTAGCGTTCTGATGAATTCAGGGGTATTATGCAGTTCGTTCTTGCAAGTGCTCGCTGTTCCAATGTTCCTCTCATGCTTCGTTTTGGTACACAAAGCTGTTACACCCTATCAAGGGAGTATAAACGGAGTTCTGTTCCACATTGTTTTACTTGTTTTCTATCGAATAAGTATGGCGAAAATACAGACATTAAATACTGTTAAACACACAGACAGAGAAAACTGAACAGTGTTGTACTAGGACAGCCGTTTGGACTCAAAATCGCTTATGTTATGGTTGTTAAATCCAAACATGACACTTAAAAACTAGTAATTGGTACCCAACACATCTAAATAATAGCTTTCGTGCATCCTTACTGTTCTGTTATAACATGCCACTATATTGACTGAGCTGTCCGACAGTCCGGGATAATACAGAAGCACAAATACAATGCTGTAACTTGTTATTTATTTCCAGACTTGTTATTATAGAAGTGTGTGTGTGTGAAGCTATAAATTAAAAGGGGCATATTAAGGGCGATGGGGCCTAAGATCTTGGTTTCATTCCACAGACTTCCGTCATGAGAATATGGCTTTTACTTGCCGTGTCATTTTTCTGCTGGCTAAGCTGCAGCGCTGCCAAAGAGCAGAATCGGAATCGTCCCGTGGCTCAAGGAAGACGGAGGAGGGGGAGGAAAATGGCCCGTCAAGGCAGGCTGCCAGTAAATGGTGAATATAATGGAGGACAAGTTTTCATCGAGTCTTATAAAGAGGTAGAGGAAGCCAAGCCGAACTACAATGTTATTCCAGGTCAGTGCATACTTCAGAGGGGTCTTCAAATTGACAAAAACTAACTGAATATGGTGTTATTTTGGTTGCCGTTTTCAACAACATATTTTGCTATAATGGAAACACTAAAATCCGTTCTGCGCAATCTTTCAAAATGACAGAGATAACTTCTTATCTCGAGTTATTTCCTGTGATCTCTACGGAAAAGACATAAGACAAGCAAACGTAAATCAATGACCATATGTGATGTCCATGGTCAATTGCATAGATTTATATGGAAAGGTTAACTGAGCTTACTAAAGTCTCAGCTCAGCAAATATTAATATCATTTAACATGGCTATAAACTTTGGAGGTTCAGAGTGAACTTATGCTTTCCACTGAGGACTTGTGGCATTTGGTGAGAGGAAAATCTTGGGAAACCAGTTATTTTTTTTGACATGACCATATTGTCCATGGTGGTATCACACTGACCACATGATTATTGGCTGTACATTCAATTTGGACAGCTAGGGTGTAATAGCTGCAATTCTGGTCAACAGCAAGATATGTTTACTTTACAATATCATGTGCTTGGTGCCAGAGTATATTTCGCAAGAACTTATTGAGTGCGATAATGAGTTAATTAGTACAAGGGGACAAGTCACTTCGGATAGTTATTCATTCACAGTATTTCCCGGAGATTTTTTGACTTTTGAATCCCAGCTATTCGTTATCCATCTCTGACCAGGAGTCAAAGGATAAAAAAACTGACCATGCTCTCAGGGTGAGAGTGATGGCACTTCTTATGTAAAAAAAAAAAAAAACATTAGCCAACAGTAGTCATCCATGAGCTCATTGTATGCAGAAGAACGCAGATCGCACATTCCTCAGTAACACAGAATGAGCAGCAGTCAGAAAACATGTGACTGGCTGGCTTCATGTGTCTTGGTGGGAGCAAGTGAAGCATAGCCTTTACCCTCCTAGATAAGTAACTTTCAGGGAACAGCTGGATAGTGGGTGAGAATTGGGCATTGGGACCTGGCGAGTCATATTCTCATTCTTCTGGACCATGCCAGGGTTTTCTTCACAGCCCGTGCTCCACTACTAGCCACCGGCGTTGCAGGACATCCTTAGTCCTGGTCCCAAAGCAGGAATAAAAATGAGAGAGTTAAGTCAGGTGTAGAATCAAATGATCTGTGTGGTGACCCCCAAATGAGAACTGAACAGAACACATGGAAGAAGTTTGTCTTCTTCATCCCAGGTAATTTTTCCTTACCAATGTAGCTTCTGCCTTGCTTGTTAGAGGTCTAAATATAAATCCATATCTGAATATCTGTAAAGCTGCTTTGTGAAAATGTACAGTGTAAAAACTGTATTGAATTTAATTGTCAGGTGACCAAGTTAGGGTTTAAAAAAAAAAAAAAGAAAGAAAGAAAGAAAAAAAAAAACGCCAAAACTAAAACTAGTATTTCATATACTATAGTACATAACATGTTGAGAAATGCCATTTTGTTGCTATTAAACCAATTCACTGATTCCTTTTCCATAGGGGACATGGGACAATGTGTATTTCAGGGCATCACTATGTTTGATAAAACCGTGTGGTCACCGAAGCCCTGCATCACCTGCTTATGCTCCAGTGGGAATGTGGTGTGTGATGAAATGCAGTGTCCAATTCTGCAATGCCAACTCAAATTTAAACCTATTGGACAGTGCTGCCCGATCTGCATTGGAGCCAGTGAGTAAACTGTATTGGTCCAACTTCGAACTCCATCATTATACAAAATAGTTAGTATGATAACATCAAGCTCACAACCATTTCTCCTCCACAGTCTTTGCTTTAATCTTTACTGGGATGTATGTTTTTTTGGTCATCAACTATTTGCTTCTCATGCGTCCTATACCTATTTGACCCGTAATTATACACTACCATAGATAACATGAGCAGCAGCACTCTATGCACATGTATCTCAGAAACCGGTGGTTCTCAATCCCACAGTGTATTATAGCAGAAAGCTTAAAATATTACGGCCAAATGCAAATAATGCTGATGAAATAGATTCGTATTAAATTAGTCTACACAAACATGATTTTCTTTTGTTAAACTTTCGCCCGTTTGAAGATTCAACAAATCAAATGTTTGGCTAAACGCACTTAAAATTGTTTACTACCCTAATGTGAAAGGCTTAGCGTCCAATGGATCTAAAACAAGTAGCTGCAATTATTTACATACAATGACATGTTGAATGCAAAATGCAAACACTTTTTAGAGTGAAAAAGATGTGTGAGAAAAGCGGGGAAAAGATCGCATACAGTTTAGACCTGACTATATACTTTGTACTTGCAAATAATAAATAAAAGTGAATATATTTGCAACTGCGGTCTCCTCAAGACGTGCAGTGCCCAGTGCCCAGGTTGTATTTGGCCTCTTTGAAAATTTACGTCAGAGAAATAAATGTCATATGGTAAAATTTAGTGTAGATATACATCACCTTTCAATATATGTGCATGACAATATATTGACGAGTACTCAAACAGTGAATTAATTCTGACTTTTGATGCGTTATTACATCAATTACAGCTCAAGACGTTTCTGAACACTCTGGCGACCCCCCCGTTCCTAACGATCCAAGCGTCCAATTTCTTCCCGATCAGGACCTAAGGAGAGAGAAATACCAAGAAGAAGAGGAGAGGCTCCTGAGGAAAGACGTTGAGCGTAAGAGAAGAAAGAAGCAAAAGAAGGTGACAGAAAAACAGAGGAAAGACCTGGAGGAACAAGAGCAGGAGGAGGAAATTAGGAGGTTGAGAGAGGAAGCAGAGAAGAGGGCAGCGGAAGAAGCAGAGAAGAGGAAGAGAATGGAGGAATATCAGCGAGTAGAGGAAGAGAGGAAGAGAAGAAGGGAGAAGGAACAAAGAGAGATGCTGAGGAGTTTTGAGGAGGGAGCGCGGAATGAGCTCAGGGCAGAGGGAGATGTGGAGGAGGAGGAGGAGGAGGAGGAGGAGGAGGAAGAGGAGACCGTGTGGTTAAGAGGGGATGTTTTCCAAATGTCACCACAATTACCAACCCCTCCAGCCTTTCCACCAACGACAGCACCATCTGAACCCGGTCATGCTGGAGAGGGAAACGATGCAGACGAGGAATCAGCACGGATTAGCTACGTACTCCCTCCGGGATGCACAATCTCTGATGTCATTGTCTCCTGTGAAAATGCCAAACTCACCAGTATTCCTCCTCTTTCCATCCCTGAGCTCAAGTCTCTCAATCTACAGGGTAAGAACGACGACACGTCTGTACAAACATATTAATCTAGGCAAGCCAAACTGTAGGCAAGACTATTCTACACCGTGCTCTAAAGTGTCAAACGAACATCTCTTAACAGAAATCCGCACCATGACAGCCACGTACAAATGAAAACAGATACGTTTTCATTTATACGTGGGAGTGTCAAAAATGAGCGGTGCTCTCATTATATTAAAACTCAGGTTGGCTGTTGTCTTATCAGCACTTTCAGTTTAAGGCTACTATCTCCTCAGTCATTGCTGTGCACAGAGATGAATGTCTTACACCAGTTGACTTGTAACTATGATTATGCGAGCAAAACTAAATGCCCACTTGTGAGTTGCAAGAAAGAAGAGCAGCATGCAGCGATCATTTTTCTGTGGTCTGAACGTGTACCTGGTGCCATTATTTATTGAAGACTGTGTGAACAGTATAGAGACGGTGTTTAAAAAAAGGTGAACGTTTCTTATAGAGAAGCATTACCGTGATGAAACATGGATTTAACGTACGAGCCTGAGAGTAAATGGCAGGGATCAGAATCAACATCAATCGCCGAATGAGAGAAAGTTTAAAAAAAAAAGTCGACAATCAGCTGGAAAATTGATGCTTACAGTTTTCTGTGGATTCTCACGGGCCAGTATTGGAACATTATCAGGAAAAACAACCAACAATCAGGACCGCTCGTTACAGTGAGATGCTTATTGAAGAGCTGAAGCCTAAACTTCAGATTAAGCACCGATGACTGCTATCCAAGGGCGTTGTGATCTTGCATGACAAAGCATTTTCCGCACATTTCTGCCCACACTCGGCAAAAAAAAATCATTTTGAGATGTCTCAGTGTATTTGAAAGTAAGTGGAATATGTCAAAAAAATTATAAATTCTTAATTCTAATTAAAATAAAGTCTATCGCCAGAGAGCGGATAATTTGGACTCACCCAAAAGTCAGGTTATCATAACAGCTTAACTATGTAGTTAACTGTAGTTAGCTATGCGTTGCACAGGTCCTTGTGAATGAGCTGTTACTATAGAAACAATTATGTACTAAAACAAGAAGATGAATAGGAACCTGTGATTTGCCTCGAACAAGACTCTACTATCGGAGTTGCCATGGACAACGAATCAACACAGAGCTGTGATTACTGCAACTAGGAACAGTCAATTTTATGCAAATTAGTTCTGATGCAGTAAAATACCAATTTCACTTTTTAGTTTAGCTAATACCATGATGTTGTCATTGCCTACAACTAAATACAGTACAACCTACAATAATTCTGTCTGCTATATAACCTGGGAAGCTGAATTGATATACAATATACTGTGACAGCATACATGACGAGTATCAGTTACTAAAATTGGTTTGGGGGAAGAATCATGTCTGGTAAATAATAGCATTTTGCCGTGCTTTAACACACCGTATTCTGTGAATCCACAGGAAATGCAATCACTACCATTCCAGCCGAAGCATTTAACGGTGTACTGAATTTGGAGTGGATAGATTTGGGAAAAAATAAGATCTCGTCATCTGGAATTGATCCACAAGCATTTACCGTAAGGACTTAAGTTTGCATTCCTTTATTTTGCGGATGCTTTCGAGCTGATCAAAGGAGGCTGAAGAGCCTTGTTCAAGAGTGACGGTCAGATTCCTAACCCTGTCCTACTGTAGTTCTGAGCCGTTCCCCTCGGAGCCATCGTTGCCCTCAGAGATGTTTCCATTATCAAGGCAGAACATGAATACATTTTTCAAGGAGCAAGCTTGTGTTTTTATACAATCAGATATAATCACTTCCACAACTTCAGAACCGACACTGCTTGACACAAACATTAGCGCTACAGTGTTTTTCCTCCATGCGCTCAGAATGCTTTGAACAGCCAATTTAAATAAACAAAGAACAGAATTCCATGGCACATGATCAAGATAAATATCAGAAAGTCTGCTCCTACTTTCAGTTATGCACTGTAGTTCACAAAAAGCTCTATGAAGAAGTTCCATGAGGCTGGTCATATGATTAAACCTAAAGCAACTTTATTTAACAAAAATACCTTTTCATACGAGTGTAGTCCCACGAATAAAAGACAAGTATCCTGTACATAAGACCACAATTAATAATTTACCATTTTATTTTATAGACTGTTTCACACTCTTCTACATACACTATTATTGTTTTCCTCCACCATCAATCAGTTTGTAGAATCTTAGAAGTACAATATGGTACTAATCTCTTTAATAGCATGAGGCATTGGTTTCCAGCTGTTGAAGTAAAGTAAAGTGTCATTTTACACTATGATCATTTATGTAACATCATTTCTACTTTCATTCACAGAAGCTAAAATTTTTAACACGGTTATATATGGATGGAAATTTGCTCCAACACATTCCTGCAGGCCTTCCACATCAGCTACAAGAATTAAAGATTAATGAGAACAACCTCCAGGAGTTTGACGAAGACAGCTTTGAAGGTAAATCGTGCAATGAAAAAGGTGTTAATGTGGAAAAACGATATGAACTTGCTGAGTGTTGGATAACCTTAAGGTGCTGTTATAAATCCCGGCAGGTCTGAGCAATCTGGTAACTCTAGAAATGGAAGGGAACTTACTGAGTGAAGGCAATGTAAATCCCAAAGTCTTTACACCACTGAAACAGCTCAACTACCTAAGAATGGGAAGAAACCACTTCCGCACCATTCCTCAAGGCTTACCAGCATCTCTGCAGGTAAAATCGAGGTGGAGGCAGTCTGGCTGTCAAGCTTTGACAATCTGACGTAACCGATTTTATTCCATTACATATGCAAAAACTGACGTGGCGGTCTGATTCGCATTTCTTCACTTTATCAAAGTAATTGCCTTACTTTGATCAGCAATGCAGAATCTCCCCCAGGGAACACCCAAAGTGAGTCAAGACTACAGGCTGGATAACCGTGCTCTAGTCCATCGCAGGGAACCAAGGATGTGCCTTCGCGCATTCAGTCAAAGCATAATCAATCCACCTCCTGGTATTTTTTTAAAGTAGCTGGTTAACCCATAAGACACTAGTACATACACAGGGAGATCATTACACGCCACACAGACAGTGACCTCGTAAAAACCCCCGTGCACGCCCATTCTAAACTCAATCACATTTAACGAATTAACCAAATTATTAGTTCCAATGAAGCATGTGATTAAGACCATACTGTCTGCACAGTACTACATCACACCCTATTGTGTTGCACTACATTACAATAAGAGTGTGTATACTTAGCAGCTGTGAACAGTATCACATTAATATGCCGGCCGTTATGATGATTTTACATTTGTGGTCTTCACGAGGCCACAAATGACGAGTTGAGTGATGCAAAGTGAAAATGTTATGGTGATATCGTAATTAAGTCAACTAAGCGAAATATACCACAGGTTCTTAAAAAAGTCCCCATTCGGTCAATAAAAATATAACAAATGAAATGGATTGTAAATAAATTTAATTCAACTGAAAAATATATGAAAAAATATATGAATATACTGAATAAACAATATCATCGCCGCATTTTATTATGCGCTATAGACACCTTGCTGTAACATTCTGCTGTAACAAATTGGCATTAATCATTACTGACCGACTGTGAGTCAAACACAAAGTCAAACTCACTGTCAAAAAGTCAAAACCTTCACTGACAACAGGTCTAGTCCCTCTTGTTGCAAAATTGTATGCCTTACCCAGAAATAGAACCTTGCTGTTATCTTAAAAACTTTGGGGTTTTGTAATAAATGGTTATGTTGTATATCATTTTCACAGTTCATCTGAGGGATTCGATGATAATTCCATATAAATCCTACCAACATTCAACCACTAGTACTTGAGACATCACATTGAAAGGAATCTGATACAGACAGGCAAAAACCAAGACTATAAAAAAAAGTATAAATAAAAATTAAAATAAATGTTTTTATCTTACATGCATTTATGTCTGTGCATATTTGCAAAGAACGGGATTATGGCTAGCCTTGGCCACAGAGGAGATGATGTGCACAAAAATACTGACAACATGGTGTGTGAATCTGAGATCCCCTGCAAGAGACAAATTTTAAAGGGAAAAGTAAAGTACATCCAGTAGCATTGGGGTTAGTCATAAACCATGATTTTCCCCCCTAAGCCCAGACATACTTGTGCAGTTACTTTCCTTCCCACCAACCTGCACGATTTTATAATGAGCTCAGTTTGTTCATGTTATATAAACAACAAAAAAAAAGTAATTTATACCCAAATCAGGTTTATTCGTTCCTTTGAATGAATACAATAAATAGAGCAACTGATTTCTTTCGTCTTAGCCCACTGACAGCTAGGAGCTCTCAGACTGTACAGCAATATATGCTGAAAAAGAAGTTCACTTCTGGAAGTGATTAATTTCACTTCTAGCAGAGTTCATGAAATTCAAGCCTTAGAAACATGATCTAACAGAAAACAATCAGACCATCCATACTTTAGAAAGAAAGAAAGAAAAAAAAAAACTAAGGAGAAGCATTTCTAATAATTTGGTAGCGGTCATGCCGAGTTTGTTTTTTTCTTTGTCTCACGATCTGTATTGCTAACATCCTGTTCGCTCAAGTCTGTGTTGCATTGCCTGCCTTGTATTTTACTTAACACTGTGAAACATGAGACTTGGTGTTTTGATGCATTTTGTTTTGTTACACATCACACTGCCCCCTACTGCACACTGTCATGTAACATGCATGTATGAATGGTGACGTCTGCTTTGTAAAACAGTGGAAGGCCATATCTGTGTTATTGAAATATAAACGGATATACAGTACACACACACACAGCTCAGTGTCAAAACTGAGTCGAACAGTCCATGAAAACTTCTCCAGCACATCCCAAAAACTTATATATACTATATAATATTGTCCAATTCATGTGTGAAAATGACTCCTCACGCTCCCAGAACCACTACGTCACCATTTGAGTCCAGGCATAGGCCTGTGACATCAGGGAACAAAAATGTCCATGGATGTGATACCATGGTCATTTTAGGACATTCAAGGTGACTGAATCGTCAGCTGACTTTATTTTATTGCTAAAATGTTGCTGAGCTATACCTGACTGACTGAAGCAAGCCTAGATCCTAATATTGCCTCTAGAGGATTGTACAGTGGGCACTATGCATGTCGGGTGCATTGCTTCATTCACTTCTCTTCTTACTCTGATGCACGCATCACTTTGGAATAGGGTCGGTCAGGACTCATCAAACCACATGACTTTTCCCGCTCATCTCTCTAAAGTACAAACTTTAGCATTTGTTTCTGATTAGTCTCACTAAAAAGTAGTTTTCGTCCAGTATGCCAACACAGCTGTTTAGTCACAATTCTGCGAATTCTTATCACATTGTGAGTATGGAAATGTTTGTAGTTTCACGATTGTTAGCTGTGATTTCTACCATCGGTTTGCAGCAGTGCAGCATCACCGAGCATTTAAATGATGCCCAATCACAGCCATTAAGTTTTTAAACTACATTTACTTCTACAAAGTCGACAGTTCAGCACTATCCTTATAGATTTTAATAATGTGTTGGACAGTTCTTCACGCAATTCCAGTCATTTCTGCAGTCTCTTAGGTTTCTTTGCTTCATCCAGGCCAATAATTCGACCTTTCTGAAATACAGTAACTGTAAGCTTTTCGATGACCGCAGGACAGGAAAAGAGAAGCTGCTCGGTGCATCAGTTAGGGTTAAAACAATGATTGCCAGCTAAAACATTAATCTAAGTATACCATCAATGGCCCTTACGAATTTGCTTGTTTAAATACAAATAGCATATTTTTTTGAAGGCTCGGACAGCATGTTCAAACATTGGTCTAGCCTACTCTTTTATTTCAAGTCTCTTCTCTTTGTAAAAACATCTGAAGACTCTTCCAAAATCGGATCAACAAAATTAGAGGAATCTGTTCTGTCACCCTAAAATAGCAGCGAACCGTCTATTTAAGCTATATTTCACTGGGCAAGGCAGACATGTACAGTAGCTAGCTAGACCTATAAATAAATGAAATCATTCAGAAAATGACCTAATAATTCACACCTATTTATTTATTTACCCTGCACATATTTATTTACACTATTGACCAATTTTTTTTAAATAAAAACTTGCAATGGTTGTGTAAAACTGTTTATGGATTAGACTGCTTAAATGTCTGACTACTGCAGGCTCTGTGAGTTCAGTAAGTCTGAGGTGTCTGTCATTGGCAGTTGGTTATGAGGTCAAAGACCACACAGTCTATAAACATTTGGGCATTTTTCTTTCTGCAAAACACACTCGGCTGCACATTCACCGACTTGCGGTAAAGCTCTATGTCCAGACAGGACCTGAAAGTATTACAAGCCTGTTACCCCAAAAATATTAATTTCTGCTCCCTTTAAAACGCAGTGTATCTCAGGATCCCATAAAAAATGTGTGTCAATCGGGTTTTATCACTTGGGCATCTACAGTACATGCGTCTGTCCAGTGAAAACACATGGTATTAATAAATGAAAGTGCAATGTTAAATTGGGACTTTAAAAAAAAATTTGACTGACCAAAAGTGATGAATGTAATGATATAATACAGACACATTTCTACTTTTAATACAGACACCGTTAACTGCTGCATTTGAATGAACTTTTACTGAAGGCTAGTCTTCGCGTGTTGTGTGAAAATAATTGCCTGTCCCCATAAGAAGGTCATGTATACAAAAAAATCAAGCCTGATTAAGAAATGACAATGCATTGATTCATTCACCAAATGCACAAACTTATGGTAGCCATACGATATGCCTTTTGGACTTGACTTGCTTATGTGGCTGCACATATTTTCAATATCATTTGCTAATTTTTTTTTTTTGTTTGACTGTTTTTTTTTTTAGGAGTTGCATCTTGAAAACAACCTAATTGAGGAAATCCCTGGAGAAGCTTTTAACCAAAGCAAAAACCTCAATGTTGTTGTATTAAGGCACAATAAAATAGATGAATCGCGGATTGCACCCTTTGCCTGGATCAATCACAGGTATGCTCTATTGTTAAAGTAAAGTCAAATACCAGAATATCATATTGCACTTCACAGCACAGTTCACTTTACAATCTTTTTTTTCCTACAGAATAACAAAATGTATTTTGACATATTGCATACAYTGGTTTCTTTCAAAAAAAAATTCTTAGCATTTCCTTTTCTCATACACAATATCTTTAAAGGAATCTGGAATCAATAGATCTCTCACACAACAAACTCCATTTGGTCCCATCCTTCCTGCCAATGTCCTTGGTTCACCTGGTACTGGTCGGCAATCAGATCGAACGCATTCCAGGATACGTTTTTGCACACATGGAGCCTGGCCTTGAGTATCTGTATCTCTCCTACAACAAGTTGGATGGGGATGGGGTGGAACCGGAGTCTTTCTTTGGCGCTTTTAGCACCATGACTGAGCTATGTCTAGACCACAACCAACTGACAAGCATTCCCATCGGTGTCAACGAGATGACGTCTTTACATTTCCTCAGGCTTAACAACAACGACATAAGGTAGTTACACAMTCTCTAATAGTTGATCATGTTTTTCTAAAACAGACTGTAACAGTACACTGATCTGGTATTCAGATAATGTGATTTCCAGACCCCCCCCCCCCCCAAAAAAAAAACGTACACTTCTGCGTATTAGATCTATTCCTTCATTGTTCTACTTAGAGCCGAATTTTAATTGTACATTATGGGTTAACTACTTCTTATAAATCACACTTCAAACACAAACAAGTCATTAAAATCRGTGTGTAATGCTGAAAGCAATAAATTCACAAYTGCGGCACAACAGCAGTCAAATTCCTTTTCATAAGCTTTTTGCGAATGCTAGAGGATCAGGAGCACCATAAACACCATACTCCATTTGGGCTAATGCAAAACCAACATACAGTCAAGTTCTTAAATGCTTGGACATTGACAAAAGTATTGCCATTTCAGCTGGTCAACACACTATATAGAACTTTCAGATTTAATTTGAAAGTACATACATCAGTGTAAGAAATTCAGCATTTTAATATGGACATCCTGAACTCATAACCATCACCAGATGCCGGGTGATTCTCTACCAACCTTCACTGCAGATGTCTTCAGTTTTTTGCTTGTACTTGGGTTGATTCTGCCTTCAAAACATAATGAATTAAATACATCCTCAGTTGCCTTGAGAGCATTCCACTTCTTTGCCTTAAAAAAAAAAAGTTTGTGTTGCATTTGGAGTATACTTTTAATTATTGTACATCTGCACTGTGAAGCGCCATGCAGTAAGTTTTTTTTTGACTGAATCTAAGCAAAATATATAGCAATATACACAATAATAAATACAAGGGAACCGGTTTCATTAGCTTATGCTGTAGATTACCAATTCGATTATGCCTCAGATCATTAGCAGTTTGCTCCGTTTTCCATACGATTCYCTAGTCTATCCCATCATTCTGGTACAAATTGATCTGTGACTGACCGGTCTATAGGATGCTGTTCCAGAACGGTATGTGTCGAACAATTATGTATTTTTTTTTTTTTAAAAAAGTTAATACAAATAAATTCTACAGCTAGAAGGCTGATCATCTTTGACGCATCCTTGGAGATACAGCTACCGCCATCCTGAAAGTGTTTGGCTGGTTGGTTGRGTTTGTGCTTGTTTTGGCTTTTCCTTCATCATTCTTCTGCCATTCCCCACAGTTGTTTCCCACAGTCTGCTAAGCCTTTTTGTGCTCCTGAGCTCACAAGCGCATTCTTTCTTTTTAAGAGCGTAACCAGACAGGTGATCTGATGTTTTTGCTGTTGCTTAGATGAGTTTGTTTTGATTTTTCTAACACATGTTGGGTTGCGTCACTGTAAGTGATGTAATTCATACACTGCTGAAAGTCCATACTTTAAACATTTAATTTAAGTTTGGCAATGCCCAAAAACAAATGGACCGGRCTACATTTGTCTGTTTACTAAGAAGAAATTCTTTGAGATTTGAGAAAAATTGAGTATTGCCCAAATAATCCGAAATGTTGGGGATGCTAAAAACAAGCTTACAAAGTCATCTTAAATGCATATCCTCAGTAAATACAAGTTACAGAAAAGTTAACATGGCGTCTTAAGTAAAGTGATAGGCCACAACAAGGCAAAAGAGATTCAGTGCTCTTTGGAAGAGCTTTGGCTAATCTCTCTAGAACTGTACTGGAAGGATGAACATACAAAAATACAAAAAGTTTTTTGACAGCAGTGGAGATCTTGTGTAATATGGAGCATTCCAAAATTGTCTTCAGGTGTTAGGTTAAGGTTACTCTGAAGTCTATATGCTTGTTTCATTCTCAATAATTAAGTCAGGCCTCATGCCCTGAAAGACATCATTATGTCCACATAGAAATGATCTAGGATTCCAAATATTTTACATTTTCCTTTATGTCCAGGAAATCCATGAAAATGTCAAATCTATCTATGAAATCCAGGAAATGATAATGTTAATGACCAATAATCAAATTATCATTAATTATTAATGGTAACAGTTTTTTTCAGTTTATGTTTTAATAGTTCTAGTAGAAATATCCTAAAAATAATATTTATGTAAGACAAATTAATGAATCCCAAGCAGTTTAAACAGAGGAAAAAAGAATAAAAGAAAAAAAAAAATTAATAAAATAAGGCTGTTGAAAATACCGCTCATCTTTCGGAGTCCATTCAAAAGCAAGGGCCGCTAAAAATGTCAGTGCTGACCTGCGAGTGTCTCTTAACCAATTAATAAAACACCCCTAGTTTCAGAAACGGATAAAAGTGATCAATTATTTATTGAGTTGCAGTGAGCCTTCCCTCTGAAGAAACGTTTTCTTTTTTTCTTTTGTCATGAATCTGTACAGAGTTATATCCAGCCACATCAGTGAAATCATTGCTGAGCGTTTTTGTGATATTGACTTGACCGATTGGTTCAATGCCAAATTGAAACTGTAAAAAATGCACTACAATACATTTTATTTACTGCTCTAAACAATCTGTCTGATAATAAACAATAATGACAAACATTTCTGCATRTACAAAATAATTAAGAAAAAATGAAGGAGAAAATCAACATAAACCTTGCATATAAATACAGACACTACACAACACCTGAGTGTTCCTAATGCTCTCATTGTTCTAACCAACAGGCACATAGGAGAGGACAATATCTGCGACCCCTTGAATGATGAGGATTCACACATAGTAGCCTTGCGTCTTGAGAATAATCTGCTTGACCTCCGGAAAATTCCTCCAACTGCCTTCTCATGTGTTAGGTCTTATTCTAGTGTTGTTTTGAGGCCTCAAAGAATTAAATAACCTTTAATGAAATCTTAAGCATGTTACTTGTTCTAATACAGTGCCTATGCTTATGCCCAAATTAAACTGAGAGAGGCAGAGTAATGTAAAAATGATCTAAACTCTCCAACATGTTCAGAGTGTTTAGCAAGAAGGGCATTGTTCAATATGTTGATCATTTTATAAGACAAGGGCCTTTATTTCATTAGCTATGAGAAACAAGGCATGGTTACTTGCTGGTATGTAGAGCATGTCAGCAGATGTCTGTGGTTACGGGGATGTATTTAGACTTTKAGTCTTTCTATGAATGCTAAATGGAAACATTTTACTTTCTGATTGTTCCATCAGGGAAAGCAGCAGATCTGAAGATCCAAAGTTATTTAAGGATATGACTCTGTTCACACCAGTATTTTATTATTTCAGCATTTTTCATAAATTTCCAGAGAACATAGACAGAAAATGTATAGTTCAATCAATATGCCATGAACATGTTTTACACAATAAGTTTATTTGCATAGCTGCTCATTACCACGAAGAACAAACCAAAAGATGATTACTACTGAGTTAAAAAAAAAAAAAAAAGTATTAGTATTCTATTATATTATCACAGTATTCATAAGAGCTCCGGGACATGGGCACACCTTCTACAATCTAAGTTAACATATACCCCAGTCTTGATATGCATTTAATAAGGTTTTTAATAAAAAATAAAGCCTGAGTTTTTTCATCACATTTCTTTTTCTTTTTTTTTTTTTTGGATCCAGATGTTTGGTTCTACGGGGAAACCATTAGACGAGATGTAATTTTTTCCTAATCAACAACTCTAACCATGCAAAAGGGATGGAAATTTGGACGCGTGTCAAATGGTTCATGCGCACGTTCACATTTGTTTCTTTTACTTTTGCTGAAATATCAAAGTAACACGGTTACACTGGRAATCTAATTATTTAGATTTCTATAAAATGGCATCATCGGTTTAGAAAGAAATATACCATCAGATAATATTGTGTCCATAAATGGTAACCATGCATCACAAACCAAAACTATGCTCTATTAATGTGCAACTGATGCTCAACTGATGAGGGAAATCTGGTTAAGCACATCAGTCAGACTTGGGGTAAAACATGTGGAAAGAGTACTTTTGCAGAGAAGACAAGCAGGCTTGTTAAAAAGATGCAACAATGAGTTTTATCTCCAACTAACAAATCACAAATATATTCTGTATCATTCATTTGTATTAAATGGGCATCAAACATTCAAGAACATTTTAATTCAAATGTCTTTTGGGTTTGATCTGATGTTTTAACACTGCGACATATACTGTRGTATCAAACAGCCGGAATTACTTGCAAACAGATTGCTCACAAGAACTAACGATTAGGATAACCTATGAAAAGAATGTTCACCAGAATGTTTCAAAGTAGGACCTAAATCCCAATTACAGGAGAACCAAAGAGAGTAAGATCAATATTTTGCATCAACTGTCAAATAAAAGACTGTGTGGAAAACCAGAAATATCTAGAACAAGCTTTTTAAAGATTTTAAAATGTTTCAAAAAGTTTATACAGGATATAATCTGGCCATATGCCATAACAGTTCTGTGCTAGTAGGTGCACATACAGTACATGGACCTTAATACCTCACCAATAATCAGAATAATGGCCTAGTCGGAAWAGTGCACCATGTGAACACCTTAATCAAAACTGACTGGCCTGATCGAACTCAATCAGAACAACAACAACAAAAAAAAAATAAATCGAAATGAAAGCGGTGGTGTAAACCTTTGATAATCCATACAACAGGTAGATATTAGCAATGTAAACACAAGATCTAATTGTTTCTCTCCTGTTTGAACAGATGTATTATTTCTGCGGATATCTTCCTCAAGTGGGCGTAATATTACGTGATGTGAGTTTCTGGGAACGAAAATGTAGCTTCCATTCTTGATCAGAAAATTCAGTGAGAACCACTCACTCCCACCAGTCTTTCCTTTAGGCTTTCATCCACTGGGTCTCTCACTGAGAAATGGGCACTGATTGGCTTACAATTTCAACAGCAAAATGTTTCCTGTGCAGAACCTGAYGAACCCATCTGGAGAAGTTAAACAGTCTAAAGTGCAAGGCAAGGGGAACAGAACTCTCGCTTTTAGAAGAGGCTTTGACATTTGAGCGCAAGCTTGAATTGTTTGCAAGGCACATGGCTTGTGGTTGACTTGATGAGTTTCCCATGTTGAAACAGAAAAACAAAGCAAGGACAAAAAAAAAAAAAATGCAAATAATGGTGAAGAGAGAGACTCTTGCTAATAAAAAAATGATTTGCCTGTCTACTTCAGGGATTTAATAAAAAAATGCACTATGGCCTTCACGGCATGTGGGGTCAAACATTCAGGTTAGTATTTTCTCTTCTCACATGCATTTCCAACTTTCGAGAATACGTTGTTCCATGACTCATCTAACCAGATCACTTTTTCCACATCTCTGTAGACCAGTGTCTATGGTTTTTTTTTGTACCACTCAAATCATTGTAATGATGGGTTTACTGCAACACGACCATAATATTCCTCTCCACGTAGTCATTGACTGTTCTTTCACAGATTGTTCACATTTTGCCTCAACAATTTTTCCTCACCTCAAAAGGTTGCTCTTGTGTATTTCAATAGATATTGGAGACACGTAATGTGCCCCAATTCTCAACCCTGTTTACTGTCTAGATCAAAATGCAGATGTCATTTTAGTCAGTGTCCTACTGGAACACAGTACGTTGACCTCACTGAAAGTGAAACTTCTTCTATTAGTGCACCAACAAAACAACCATAGATTTTTGAGCCAGTGTTACTTTTGGTCAATGAAAATAATGACGAAAAATGTTCATTGATCACCTGTTTTCCATRACAAAGACAAATTAAAATTAAATTAAACTATATTTTTCATAGATTAATAAAAACTAAACGATATTGTAAATCATGGATGAATAGAAAAATGTTTAAGTCAATTTACACATTTACTACAAACCTTATGATTGGTTATAAAAAAACAAAAACAAAACAATACATTATAAAACTTTGCCCCACGTACCGGCATCAAAAACACAGCCTCCGTTACCTGGAATAGCTCTCTTGGTATTAAAAGGTCATCCATGTTGCTACTGTACATAAAACAAATTTTACCAAATTAAAAAAAGAAAATCGGTAGAATTGGAATGCCTGTCGCTCAAAAATGTATGAAAAGGCAAGTTACCATCAACATTCATGTAACAGTTAGGCAGATTGTGAACACAAAGTTTCATTAATATAGTTAACGTTTAAATGCGTAGCATGAATAAACCTTGACCTTACGTGGTAATGTTATCGATTCAGGCACATAACTTAACTTTTTTGCTCACTAACACGTTATCCACAATTTAGTAAAAAAAAGTCATACTGTGTTTTCGTTTACCTCGCTAACGGTAAACCATGGGAGAGATCACAATCTGAATTAACCACAAGTGAATGCAATTCATGCAACCTGTACCGCATCAGAAACACTGCTGTTTTGCAGACTGCAGTTACTAATTGAAGCATGGCTACCAGCACAAACTAATGTCAGCTGTGTGAAGCCACTTTGACTGAAACATGACTGAATCTGAGATTAACGGGCAGTTTTTACAAGCACAGGGAGTTGCATGAATCTGTTATCTGAAATCTGTAAATCTCCTTATTTACAATGTTCCGACAGCACTGTAGCCTCCTTAACAGTCCTCTTCTTCTTCTGACACTTTTGCCAATTGTTCTAGTTATACTGTAAACAAAATAACCTACAGTCTTTATGAAACCACATTTGTTTGTAGCCTACTCACTGCATTGTAAAATTTTATAGCACTTTTATAATGTTATATAATTACTGCATATAACCTATATACACCAATCAGTTATAACATTACCAATGACACGTAAACTGAATACTGTCCGTACAGCTGAGGCTCTGKCAACTTTAACTGATGATTAAATTAGTAAATCTGTATAAGGATCTATCTAATGGTGGAAACTTCAAAGCACCTTTATACTGTAAATCGCTCTGGATAAGAGCGTCCGCCAAATACCTAAATTTAAATGTATATGAATTACATTGATTATCTTGTCACAGTGGCACCTGGGTGGGATACTGTATATATTAGACAGCAATTGAAAGGCATTTGAATGGGAAAATAGGTCAGAGTAAGGATCTGAGCAGTTTTTACAAAGGCCAACTTGTGATGGCTAGACGACTGGGTCAGAGCTATGATCACTGTGTGGGCCAATCCCCATGTGCCGTTTTGAGTACCTACCCAAAATGGGTTAAAGAAGCACGACTGATGAACAGGTTCAGTGATGGGTGTGAAGATCGAAAGCTATTCCATTTGGTCCCACAGAAGAGCTATTGTAGCACAAACTGTTAAAAAAAAAAAAGTTAAGGCTGCAACTAGGTTGCACTATGGGGTTAAGGGGTCAAAGGTTAAGCCTCGACCWTCAACACTCATGCTTCAGTTGGTCAGATCTAGACTCAGATTATGTGGCAATAGAATGAAGTCAGCTGACTACCGAAATGTACTGAACGATCAGATTAGCCCGTCAATGGATTTTATTTTTTCTTTCCTGATGGATAGGAGAGTGAAATTGTGAAAGAGTGGTAATGGGAGAATGTGGAATCATTTTCACACATGAACTGCAAACTGTAATCAAAGCTAAATGCTGGCAAACATAATGTAAGTGTGTGTTTTTTGGCCAAGCAGTGAATAATTATACAACCTAATCATTCCCTGAATAATAACGCTCAAATTGTGAAAATATACACGTGTGTACAAGTTAAAAAAAAAACACTTTAAAAAACCAAGGACAACAAAAAAAAAAACATTCAGATCTTTATATCAGCATTGCTGAATTCCCAAATCTGATTGGTCAGAGAATGCTGATTAATTTGCTATTAATTCCTAGGGCGTCTGACCTATACTCATAACACAAGGTTTTTATAGAAAAATGATGCACAATAGGGTGCACAATGATGCGCAATAGGGTGCACAATGATGCGCAATAGGGTGGTCTGATGCTGCCTGATGTGCACAAAAGTGGGTTATTTCACAAAAACAGTATGCCTCAAGTATTTCATCCTTTTTACATCATTACAATTTGAAAAAGAAACAGATCACAATTATCAAGGCTTAAGTACAATATCTTCAAATTACTTTTTTAAAGATATTTTATTGGATTTTATTTATATTTTTACTTATATTTAGTCTTATGTACAGTAGATTGCCTGACATACAGGATTCCTGTCTATGTGTCATAACAAGTAAATCGGTCTGTAAATAAGATTASTCTGAACCTGCTTATACTGTATACATTCAACAATATCAAAAGCACTGATGGGGAATGTGTAATATGAAATGTGAAATGTTTTTCTGCTCACTACGTTAAATCTGAAAATAGTTATTATTTTAGTTACGGACATGTTTTTTTTCCTTTTTTTTTTTCAAATTCATACTATTCCTGAAAATCCCAGGATGTGTGTCCTCAGATTAGTTTTTCATGCGTTTCCCCCTTTACACTCAGTTGTTGCAAGACATTTGTTGCTTGAAATACAGGACTGCACTGCGCTCTATTTTCTATGCTCTCTAACTCATCACTGTGCTCCCACTCATTCCACCAACATCATCATCTCATTTCATGGATGAAATGACTTACAGTTGGACTTACAGTATTTCAGCTATCCATAATAGACTCCTGGAAATATAATGCTCCTGGAAATATAATATACTGCTTTCATTTTTAGTGTATGTACATTTCCTATGACCTCACCTGGCCCACTAACACCACAGCAGTAGTCAAGAAGACACAGAAGTGCGCTACTTCCTGATCTTCAGGGGGAAAAAAACTTGGGGCATGACTCCACCTGACCACTGAGGGTGTGCCGTGGTATCTGGCACAAATCCTCCGTCTCATGTGGGCTGCAGGGTAGGTTGTGTGTGGCTCAGACATGTTTGTTTTGGCRCATCCCATGGGTTCTTGATCGKATTGGGATCTGGGAAGTTTGGGGGCTGAATTGTCGGCATTGGGCTCTTTGCCTTCTAGGCGCTGTCCTTGGCAACTTGGGGAACCTGTGGGATCGAACTGGACTGGTTGGCCTTTGGTCCCCATGGACCCTGGTCAGCCTTGTGTGACTATACTGCTGTCACCAGTTTACTTATGTGTAGCTGGTGATCAGTTTTGCTTAATTCACCCAACAGTGATGTTGATCTTACAGCTGATCGGTGTACGACACCCCAATTCAACAAACGTGCAATATCTTCAAGCGCAATACCACAACTGCATTCTTAAGTTTCTATGAAATTTTACTATCTACAGTATTCATATTGTTTAATATTTGCACTCATTTCTCTTTTCATTTTATTTTTGAGCAGCATTAAGACTGGTCCTTACTTGTGTTTTACCTTGTGTAATGACTACAACCAACCTACTGTATCCTGCTATATTCTATCTATTCTGAAGTGTAAGCTAACTGCGTACCGTATACATCTCTGTAATTTTATACATCGTAATGCTAGCTCAAAATTCACTTATTGGTAAATGAATAAGCAAATAGTAAAAGTGACCACTATAAAGGTGGTTGGTAGTAGTTTCTTTTATACTTAAATAAACTTGCACTGCTACTATTTAGGTAAAAAAAAAGGCATGTGGGGTAAGGGGAAAAACCGACTTAATGGAGAAGAATTTCCATTATATACAAGTACCCTTGCCAAACCTTCCCATACTTGGCATTGTGAGCTTGCCATAAATACAGCCCTAAGTAAAGCTGTGCTGTTGTAAGCACATTGTAATGTATTCCCTGGAAACTGTTATAGAAGACTTCAGCCATACCATATACTTATAATCATTCCTTTTACCATTGAGTTATTACTACCTCTTACTCTCAAATTGTGAAAGTTTAAGTAATTAACTATTCAATTCAATTCAATTTTATTTCTATAGCTATAACTAGCAAGGGGTTTTAGTAGATTTTTCATCTATTTGCTCTTCTTGGTCATATTATTTTTTAAACCCAATGTGTCATTAGGATAGATTTAGTTAGTTGCAAGGTCATACAACATATTTCAAACACTATAAATATATATATATATATAGACTTAATGTTATAAACAGACTAAACAGTAATGTCTAACTAGCTGTTGGCTCCCTAGTAGTTTTACTGAACAGAAATCTTTCTCACAATAAAAAAAAAAAGAAAAACAGTAGAAGCCAATGCATTTAAAACAGCAAAAGGACGCCCACTTAGAGTGTGCTGGACCATCAGGACCTACCCCAATACCCTTTATAAGGACTATAATAACAGCTTGAACATAAAAGTTTACAGTTTTGGCCAGGATTCAAGCAGTGATGAGGAACATATGCCCTGAAATATTATGTATTCAGCAGCAAGAATTTACTGACACTGTGATCAGTGTGTGATGTCTTCTCACGTGTAGCTCCTCTGGTCTTTTAATGACCATTCAGGAACTCTTTTCAGCATATACTTTTTTTTTGTCTTGAACTTCTGTGCAGGGATTTGGGTTCAGGAGACACTTTATTTAATGTTGGTCCATGAGGATTTTGCAGTATAACAAGGATAACTGTTTTTCAGGTATGAATTTTTCCTTTTTTTAAAAAATTTTTTACATAAAGTGCTGAATTGTTGATATTGAATTGATATTGAACAAAGTTAGAACTAAATTATTGAATAGTTTGGGTCTACTTGTACATTCAAAAATATACTAATTACTAGAATTTAATATTCTAATTGCTACAATTCTATATAATCACTTCATTAAGTTACTCATAATAAGTACTATTATTTTTGACACATTATTCAAATGCTTATGATGCTGACGAAATCAATATAGTGACTTTTACACAGATATCTATTGATACTGCTCTATTAAATGCCAGTTAAATAAAAAAAAAATWAAAAAAAACCTAATCAAGGAAAGTTGTGGAGCTAATAGCTCACAGTCTTAATAGGAAGAATATTTAAAAATATCCAATGAAAAATTCAAGAGTAAGAATATTAGTAAAATCTTTCTATATGCTTGGTTGTATATTTGCCACTCTAAAACACCACTTTATTAATGTCTCTTCTGTAATATTCCTAAGGTCCTTGATATTTTCTGTAAAACTGAAAATGTTTTTGAACATACCTGATTTTCCTAAATCACAATCCGTTCCTGATTACATTTTATTAACTTTTACATCATGTAATAGTCTTAAACTACATTTAATTCAGTCAACATTATATGTACATTTTCTTTGTGTACTTAATATTGAAACGTTTATTATAATATATTTTTTTTATTTAGCAACAATTGTTGCTATAGCAACTATTTTAGGTGATGGAAATGTAAGGGAGATGAGATCGGGAGCCAAAAAAGGTTTTTACCCTAGCAAATTTCACAGAATATAAGCGTTTCCTGCCCTCTAGCTGAGGCTGCAGGTTAAACAGCAAAGTGACATTTTATTTCTATATCCCTCTACATCAGTATGTACAATATATAAACAAATTTTTGAATAGTGATTTTTTTTTTTTTCATTTAACTGAACCAGCTGAATTATTCTTTGAAAACAACGGTTATAGATAAAAAGCATTAACTGTAGTCATTAATGTCCGGTACATTACCATAACTGCTACAAAAATATACTCAACAGATTTTTCGTAACATGATCAAATAAACAGTTTGTACCATTACATGCATCCCCCCCCCCGCCCCCTATTCACAGGCCCAAACTTCCTGACCTATTCTCCACAAAATGAGAGTGATTTTGTTGTTCGCCTTACTTTTCCTGTGCCATGGAAAACCATACAAGCCAATAAATGTCATGGAGTTGATGAAGATTCATGACATCATGCAACAGGATGATGGGAGTGATGAAGATGATGACGACGACGATAACGAAGACGATGATGACAAGTTTGAAGACAACTTTATTACAGACTGCCCTTTTGGCTGCCAGTGCTTCAGAAAAGTTGTTCAGTGTTCAGATCTAGGTAATAGATGCTTTTTTTTTCTGTACTGTCAGCCCAGAGGGAGTCCTTAATTAGTATGATGACGTAATCACTCATGTTTATGTTTTTAATAGGTTTGACATCAGTGCCACGGGATATTCCGGAAGACACACTAATGATCGATCTTCAAAACAATGATATCACTGAAATCAAGGAGAATGACTTTAAAAAAATGAGTAATCTCTATGTAAGAGAAATGACTGATGTGTGACATGATATTCTCTTAGTGTATGAGTTTAGAGGTGATAAACACACTAGAACATTCTTTAAGAACATGCTAAATGTATTAAGTAAACACTAACACATAAGGTCCTGTATTTGACACTAAAACTTTATGTWAGTTATGTAATCATGTCATATTTCATGCATATAAGYCATGCATATTTTKTTTGCATTTATTACTACAGGCCTTGTTTCTGGTGAATAACCAGATTTCAAAGATTCACCCAAAAGCTTTCCAAAACATGGAGAAACTTCGACTACTCTACTTATCCTACAATCTGTTGACACAAATACCTGAAAATCTGCCAAAAAACATCTTGGAGCTAAGAATCCATGACAACAAGATCAGCAAAATCCACAAGAATGCATTTAAAGGGATGCAATCCTTGCATGTTCTAGGTATGGTTTTTCACCATCAGAAAGTATAGAAATATGACCTCCAAAAAATATTCTTATATAAGAAAATGCACAGTATACAGCATTTTAACACTATTCAAGTGTTACATAACATACTGAGTGTGGGGGAAACCTGTAAATTTAGTAAAATATCTAAGTACAAGAGCTGGCAAAAAGGAAAAAAAAAGCTGGTTTTATTTGGTATTTTATTATTATTATTTTATGTGCGGTAAAGTCTAGTGTTCAAATTACTTAAGAAAGAAGTAATTCTTCTTCTTTTGTTTTACCAACCAAAGAAACTATTTTTTTTCCCCCCTTGGCTCACAAGGTTCACAAGGTAAAAGTTCACCTAGACACAGCTGGTGCAAAGCAAATGTAACATTAAACCATACAAAGGCAGGAAAAACATGAGAAAACCCCACGACACAGGACTGAACCAGGGACCCTTGAGGTGTGAGGGAGTAAGGCTATGCATTTTTTTAACCATGTTGTGCACACCGGTGCTTATTTGAAGTTCATTCAGCACATATGATTAATAGGTTTAAAAAACAATTAAATAAAATTCAATTCAGTTTATTTATACAGTGCTTGGTCAACGGTCACCGTCTCTAAGCAGCTTACAGGACCAAAAAGAAAATGAGTTTGAAATGTGATGATAGTAGAAAATGTGGCCTCGTCATAAATCGAAAGTTGAGCTATCTGGGTTAATTAATGATGTAATAAATTCTCCCCGAACAGTCTAAATATCAGTAATTTGTATCTGCTGTGATTCCACATTTTGTTCTCTGAGACTAACCAGTTTACTCATTCTGAAAAGAKTTCCTGGCTCCAAGTCATACTGACAACATACAGTACAGTATATGCAACGATATATGCAATGCATCACGTATGTACGTCTGTGGAGAATGTATGACTGAACTTAAGTCAAACAATGTCCTGGAACCATGTTTTAAATAAAAAATTTTGTACAGAGGGATGTTACAAATGCATTATCTGAGGTGTATTTCAACTGGAGCATTAGCACACACACTTTGGGGAAGCTATGAGACCTATTTAAAACTTAAATTAATAAAATTAGACCTTTGCATGTGCATGCACTATAATTGCAGCTTCATATATAGTATGTGTAAKGTGTTAAATGTTCAGGATCTCTTTACTCCCCCAGAAATGAGTGCTAATCCTATTGCYAACAGTGGGATTGAACTCGGAGCATTTAATGATATGGCAACCCTTTACCTGAGAATTGCAGAAGCAAGGCTCACAGCAGTACCAAAAGGTAATTCTTCAAAATGATTGAAGAATGCTTGCATGATTTTGAMTATATACCTTTTATGAATTTGGCATGTTCTAAAATTGCTTACTTTTATTTGGAACARTATCTGTACACAAATGCWACTTAGGAAACAGTTTAAACAATCTTTTGATAACTATTAAGTTCTTCAAAAGGAGAATATGATTTATTTATACAAGAGAAATAATCTGTTCTCATTAATAATATATAAGAAAAAGAGCTACTTATTACTTAGCTACTTTATGTTCACAGATCTGCCCTCTTCTCTCACTGAGCTTCACCTGGACTATAACAAAATTATTAAAGTTGAGGTGGAAGACTTTATTCGATACAAAAACTTGCTGAGGTAAACACTCAATGTTAGAGTCRTAAGCATTTACTCTGCCATAGCAAATACTTTTATAGTGTTATTATTTTTGGTGTCTGTGTACTGCAGGTTGGGGTTGGGTTTCAACCAGATCAAATTTGTGGAGAAYGGGAGCTTAGCTTATATTCCCAAAATCAGGGAAATTCATTTGGATAACAACAGGCTGAAAACCACTCCTCCAGGCTTGAACACGCTTAAGTATTTACAGGTAAGCAAAGATAACTTTGTAAAATAGGAGTAAATTTTGCATTTAATTGCAAGACAATGTGCACGTTCACRTTTAAGATTGGATTTTAATGTCATAATCACATGCTTCGACTAAGATGATGCGAGCAAAGACATGTCAATGTTAGCATACGTGCCATTTCAGGGGACTTGTCCACATTAGAGTCAGATAAAAGTCATTTATAATCATTAATGTGTGCCATCATGACATTTGACCAAAAATTCAATCTGACCAAAATATTGAAATGGAACAATGTTGCTTGTAATAGCAATATAGCCAACGTCACAGACACACAATCAATATCAATCACTCTCACTCGTCGTCYATACCGCTTAATCCTGTATTCAGGGTCACAAGACAAGAGCAGAAGACAAAAACTGGACACATCAGTGATCTGTGGACAGTGATATTTTAAAGTATTTTTAAATGAACAATTATCAGAATAATCATATTACTGCCGCTTATTGTTTGTAATTCATTCATTTCCCATTTCGCTATTCGACTTAAACATAAGTATATCTGTACAATGCTTCTAAGAACAGACATTGCATCACAAAGCACTCATTCTATAATCTGGATGTAGATTTAGATCCCTAATGACAACTGAGAGATAGAGAAATCCTCAGTGAGCGTATGAGGAACAAAACTGAAAAGTGAACCCGAGACTCTTTTTTTTTTTTTTTAATTAAACTACTGCAAGGTTTAAACAATAACTCAACTACCAGAAATATCATCTTTGTTTAACATGTGCCATTAGGTGGTGTACCTCCATGCGAATAGCATTTCCAGTATTGGAGTGAATGACTTCTGCCCAACAAGAAGCAAGCTAAAGAAGGGTCTCTACTCAGGAATCAGCCTATTTGCCAATCCGGTGAAATACTGGCAGATCCAACCAGCCACTTTTCGCTGTGCCTCTGGGCCGAGATCTCTGCAAATTGCCAACTTAAGACGAAAGTGAGTGCAGGGCTCCACTGGAGGGCAGCACCTCAACATATATTTGATTGTCTTTCAGTAATGATTGGGACGTTAATCCCTCAGTCAGGTTGCACCGGACATCCATATCTGCTGATGAAATAGCATTTTACTTGAAAAACACCATGTGAAGATAATTCTCTAACAAAATATTCACCAGGCATGTTTATTATTATTATTATATATATTTTTTTTCTGGAAACTATTTAATCTGGTTATTAAAAACCACAGGTGATAGAGTAGGAACATTGGGCGCCATCATTGTTATAATCTGTTTTTAACTTTATGTTGTTGGTTATCAGTGGTATTACTGAACTAAAATCAGTGATTCTTCTTATCTGTATAATCAAAGACGTCGTTAGTAAACCTTTCATTGTTTGACTAACATTATGCTAAATGAGCATAAATTACTTGAGACACATTGTAGATTTTTTGGTACTAAGACTTGTAAACTATGAAATGCCACACATATGTCAAACCTTTATTAAAATGTGTAGAAGAAAAAAAAAATGCTTTTTTTGTGAATTAAAATTGGTAAAATAAATGTCATTTACACCAGCTGTACTTTAAGTCAGATAAATACTGATTTATTTCTCCAATTTCTTTTTAAAGTTAAGTAAAACAAGTAAATGAATGGTATGTCTCAAATACAATTGTTGAAAAATTTGTACACTACATGACAGTCACTAGAAACAAGAATGATTATTTTTTAGTCATTTTAAGTGCACAATAAATAATGAATAATTCATAATAAATAATGAATGTTCTATCATTTACAGTATAGATGCCATTGGGTGTTATGCATTCCTATAAAAAGTCTGGGCTGCTGCTTCTTCTTTTTTATTTACAGTGGTTGGTATCCAGTAAGTTACTTACACACATCTTCCTGGCCTTTTAAAGAACTACTTTACAGCTTGGCTTTCCGATTATAGCAATAATATATCCCTCTTCCACTTTCATGTTCACGGTAGGTTCAGAGGCTATCCTTAGCAGACCGAGAGTGTGATAAATAAAAAAAAAGACTTTCTATTCGATCTCATGCTTTACACCCATATTTCATGTTTATAAAATCGTAATCAAACATTTAATTAAGTAAATGTTAATTAAGTTAAGGCAACATCAGCAAGGTTTTCAGTCAAGAGTGAACATATGGACACAGCCATGRGTGCACACTAACATGTACACATTTGCAAGCAATGGCCTAAGCCATCAATAAAGAAGAAACATATTAAAGATATTTTGTCATATATTTAGGAAGAGTTATAACACTACTGAGCTGATCTTAGAGCCACACAGTTGATTATACAGGGGTTAATGCTACTACATGTCGTAAATAGTAAAGAAGAGAAGTGATTGAGAACCACAGGGCCACACTGGCAGGTGTGTTTTGAGTATTTTGTAGGCAGCAATTGAGACTTCTCTATAAGAAATGGAAAACAATTTATCTCAATTAAAAAAAAAATAAAAATCCAGATGACTTTGTAAAAAGATTCTATATGTTAAAGGGGTCTAGATAAAATGGCTGTCATTCTACAAAGAAGAATTACATTATACAATTAGAAGTACAGTTAAACCTGGGATTGTGAGCATAATTTTCTTTAATTTTGAAGCGTGCTTGTATATCAAAGCACTCATATATCGAGGTGAACAGAGCAGTGTTTCCGTTAGCGTGTTTGTGTGTGTGAAGCTGAAGAAAGATGAGAGAGGACCCACACACTAAAGGAATCACTACTTTCTGACAGAGAGAGACTCTGGATCTTTAACAAAAAAACTTTCTAATGACACTTGCTTTAGCTTTACACACATGTGGTCACAATGCTTTAATAAACAGTACACTCGCAGATGGATGTTGACCGTATGAGTGATGCACGCGCACTGAGACTGAGCAGGGGAGATGATTGCCCACAACCCCGCAGTGCACAAGAGAGAAGAACCATTAGCTCAGATGTGATCATGTGACCCTCGGCAGACAAAGCGCATGCGTACTACTCGTATTGTAAGGCTTCGCTCGTTTATCAAGTTAAAATTTATAAAAAGTTTTGCTCGCAGACCAAGATACTGTCTTGACACTGACCAAGACACTGTACTGTAAGAATTAGAAACGAGTTAAACACACAAGTGCTCCGGACGTACCTTCAAATTCTTTCATTCAGTTGTTTTCTGGTGATGAGATGGAAATAGACACTGGATATATCATCAGGACATTATAGGAGAAACACACAAATGGCAACATGTGTACTCATACTTATTCACATCTGAGGGCAATTTAGCATGGGCAATGCCAACAACTACAGTAGCATCTTGTTTGGAGGTGGCACTAAAGTGTAGCACCCAGAGGAAACATGGGGTGAGAATCACCAGGGACCAACCGATATGATATCACGATACCTAGGTGCAGATTCARTTTGTATTGCAATTCTGTAAGCATCAAGATTTTATAAATAGCCAGATGCTATATACTGTATATTAAAAAAACCATATTCTGACACAATACCGAAACGTACTTGTATACAAATATTTCACTCCTTCCACAAAGGACAGTGTGCTGCCTGCCAATATGTGAATAGTTTAAAAAGCGCCACCTGCAGGGGTACGGAGGGGTGGCAACATTTGACACCTCAAATACAAATCATATATATACAGTATATGTATATATAAACGATTTTGGAGTCAGTGTTGCAATGCATGAATTGCCGCACACACACACCACCATCTCCCCCATCTCTAGAAGAAACTAATTAGTTATGGGGGAACATGTGTAATTTCAAACAAACAGTTTCCAAGATCAAACAGAAATTGCCTTATAAACMATTGTGGCACATCTGATGCTGCCTTGTAATATGAGGAACAAAATTTCAAGAACTTTAAATCTGTGTTTCTTTTGGATCAGAACCCAAAATGTACTGCTGGGTTTAAAATGCAAATTGTGCTGTGAAAGGTTAAACAACTTTTTCAACAACAGATTAGCTGTGATTTAACTTTTACCAGCAGATGGAGCTTCTGCTTCACCTTATAAATTTCCCTGAATGATTCAATAATAATTGAAGGTAATACTCTATTTTGCAATACTGCAGTATTGATGTGGCCTTAATAAAAAACAAACCATATTAAAGATATTTTAATCCAACTATAGTTAACATGTGCTAAATATCGGTCAGGCATGCTTCTGATAACAATTATACTTTACATTTATAAGTCAAATGGGTCCAACTAAACTAAATCTTCAAACTAAATCAAAACATTCTGTGTAAATGTTCTCCAGTTTGAGACAAATGATTTACAGTTTTTCAGAAGTGCCATTAAACATAACAGTCAAAGTTACTCATTTTGTCATCATTTTGTTGTTGTGTTTGTTTTTTTTTATTTATTCAATCTATCAATTGATCAATTTATCATTTTTTTTAATACTGTGGAATATGATATAATTATTCCCCAGCTTTTTTCATTATAGAATTGAAATTTATGCGAAATGGTTAACAGTACAATTATTGTGCATTTGACATTTTACATACGAGCCAACTGCTGCTGAAAATGAATCCCAGCATTAGGCAAGAACAAGCGCTTTACCAGATGTGTGATCTGAGCAGAACTTCATAGAGATGTTAGTTTATCAGAATGTCTTCAACATGCATTCTACGTTGCATACTTAAAAGTTCAGCTCTTTGAAGCCCATTGACAAAACCAAATACCTGAAACACTGAAACATCAGCGTAGGTGTAATCATTGTGTGCTATGCTCAGGAAGATACAAACTTAAAGTATATTTTATAACAAAAACAACTGTAATCTTATTCAAGTTAAGCCATTTACCTGAATTATTCAATAAAATAATAATTGCGCTGACTTGAAGCCAATACTGTATTTCTGCAGATGTTAATGCGGTCATTAAGTCCCTAAACTTTCCGTCTTCAGCAACAGAAATGACATTTTTGTCATTGCAGTGGTGAAAAGTAAAGTTTAGAGACCCTTCCAGTTGTAAAGTCTTAGAACTTAATTAAGTTGTGAGGAATGAACTGACTGGTTGCAACTACTTATTATATTAGCAGCTTTCATTAAAAGTTGTCAGCTGATGACAATTCCAGAGCATAATAAGTTCTCGGACAGTGAGTTGTTGTTGTTTTGCTAACATTAATCGATCGCGAGTTCCTCCAAACTAATGACAGAGTATGTGAAAATGAATCAAACTGATGCCTAAGAAACCAGTGGAAAAAAAACAACTTAAAAAGATATAAAATTACTTGTGGTTCACACACACATCACATTGAATCACTTGTGGTTCACAATGTGACTTCCACTGGGCAAAATCTCATTAGGATGTGACAGAAAACTGTTGATGAAGGGAAAATCTGGACAACAAAAAATAGAACTGCTCCTATGTTGGCCACAATCACCAAAGGCCACCAAAACATGGTTGGAGAATAACATTTGATAGAAAAACGTAACCAAATTTTATGCAGTCATGAATCTACTGTACTTTGAGAAAGTGTGATAGTCAGTGGCACAGAGAAACAACGAATTACAGTAACGGTCAGCAAATTCTGCAACTAAATATGAAAGTTAAGAAACTAAAACTGATATATTACAACAGAGCAAACATACCTCAAAATCCACCATAAAATACTTTGAACACTTTAATAGCTGGAATAGCCCTCAGTTCTCTGACGAACATAATTTTAAATATCTGGGTAGATCTTTGACATGTTTTGCATGCACAAATGTATCAGAACTAGAAAAACTGCAAGGACGGAAAGTGGGGACGGAAATTTCTAAATCAACAGCAGAAAGCCTATTAGCTGTTACCAAATTTGTTTACAGGCAGAGGCACTAGTTAATCCTTGATCGATATGGTTAATCCATATCAATCAACTACAAAGTTTATCTTCTGTAGTGAAAGATTTTATCTCTTGCCACTCTATGTATTGTATTTGAGCACATTCCTGAGCAAAATAAAAACTTTATTTGTATTTTTTTGCACAAATTCTATAGTCACTCGCTTAATCTCCCTCTTATGCACCAATTGTATTTTCACTCTCCCCCCTGCATCCTGATCACAGCCAAACAAAACTCTCTATACAGTACYAACSTTCACACACGTAATAAATACCAGGTCAAAAAGTATTGTGAAGTAGGACTCGTACAGTAGGTGGCATGGTGGCATAGTGGTTAGTGGGTACTCCGGTTTCTCCCACGGTCCAAAGACATGGAGATTAGGTTATTTGGCCTATTTACCCTATCTCGTGCCATAAGTCTCCTTGGGTAGGCTCCAGGCCCCCTGCGACCCTGTACCAGATCAGAAATATAGAAGATGAATATATATAGAATGAATGAATCATAACTGACTCATACCATAGACCAAGTTTATCTGCACATGCTTTTTGCTTAGCAGGGTGTCCCTTACATATGCTTTAGCTAGTAATATAGATTTTTCCGCTAAATAATTAGTCAAAAATAACGTAACYGTGGATTAACATTTCCAGAAAAATGCTATTTTCAAAAACAGTTTGGTACAGAGGCTGAATCAGGAACTGAATAAACCACAGGATTTATTTGAGAAATCTTTTAAGCCAACCATTGGGATTTGACACTTTATCTATCAGTCATACTCTGCCTCATCACTGCTGCTGAAATCTTGAGTCTGTGTCATCCATGTACAAATAMACTGAATGGTTATTTGTTGCTGGTGTAACACTGTAATTTTGTCATGCTACAGCTGGGAAATATATATACAGTAAATAAAGCAACATGTTTACAAATAACAGGTATATATTTTATTTGCTCAAATTTTGACCTGTGAACGAGCATCCAAAGAACAGAAACAACTTTGGCTAAAATCAATGATCTAGTGCTTGCAYTGACAATATTTCTGTCTTAGTTGTTGGACTTGAGTGCAGTATTTGACACTATTGATCACTGATGTTTTAACACTTACTCTAACACTGATAAGTAATATGCTTGAAATGTTCAGGCTAGACAGACAAGTTTTTGTCTGTGTTAAATAAGAGGGGTGTTCAAGTCCAACTGGGACTTGAAGGTCCAATGCAGGTGTGCAACTGACAATAAACGAAAGACTTCAATCGCTGTATGGTGATTGTGACTCTTGGCCACAATAAAACATGTGATTGGCGCATCTGTTTTGAAGGCCATATGTATGTGAATGATGTTCCCGACCTGTTTTAAGCTCTTGAACATTTTACTTGCTGAATGTTCAAGACCTTATTAATATGCAATAAATATCCAAAATGGTCTGTTTTGGCCCCTATTACAGTACTTCAAACTCCTGGAACATTATTTTCTACAAATACAATTCTGCCTTTGTCTTCGATGCTGTTAACACAACAGATGAAATTTTTTGATGTTGAGAAAACGACATCCCTTTAAAAAGCCTACATGGGATTATTTTTCTCAGTGCTGTGATGCYTCCTTAAGCAGGCTTTATCTAGTTCAGAATCCGGAAAGCCCGTATCTTAACCAGGGAAAAGTCAGACAAGATTATCCCTGTGTTATTCAAGCTACACTGGTTGCCTGTTATTTAGACCAGTGGTTGTCAAGCTTGGTTCTGGAGCACCCCCACCCTGTACATTTGAGTGTTTTCATCAGACATCTAAAAGGATTGATCAGACATACCCGCTATGTCCGGTGTCAACTTTGACGCTCAAGAACAAGATATGGAATATCTTGTTAAATAAATTAAAATTTTATTTTTATAAGCCTGTGCCATCGCAACCCCAGGTGCACCGCACAACCCGTGTTATTTGAGTGTGCTAACACAGGTTTTTGAATGTGTTAAGACCTCGAAAAAGCCATCGTCACTCGGTTGCAACGCACAACCTGCACATGTCACACACTATCCAGGGCTAATGTCAGTTTGGGGGTGTGTGTGTGTGTTAACATTTGTGATGTTTAAGTGTGTACAATAGGCCGCAGATGCTGGAAAATAAGCCTCACTCTATGATGTTCCTCAATGTGATGTCACTGAACGTGATGTCACAGAAGGTGTTACTGAATATAATGTCACTCAATATATTGCCACACAGAAAGTTATTAATCATTTTTTGGTGTAAGTTTAAGACATTGTCACGGTTGGCCCGTTTGAGATAACAAAAATTCCTTCGCAATTTTGCATCCTCAATGTCTTTAGATCTCTTCGGCSCGGTTTGGTGATGATCATATAAATTCCCTAGGAGAAGTATATCAAAATCCATCGGGTGTGTTTGTGCAAACGACCCAAAATAACTGGTCTCCTTTTGAGTTGAGCCCAGGACATGCAGTKCCAWAGTTGTTCGGCTYGATGAGCTCTAAATGTGTACCAAGTTTCGTGKGCCTATGTGAAAGTTTGTRTGAGCTATGCAGCAAAATCTCCTGCGGGGGCCCCGGGCCATGAGACTCTCAGGCATCCTGATAGCAGCAGATTCCAACCTGTTTGCCAAGTTTCATGAGTTTTTGAGCATGTCAAGACCCCCGAAAAGTCCAAAAGGGTGGGGGGGGGAATCCTTAGAACAAGAGGGTCCTGCGCACCTATAGTGCTTGGGCCCTAATAAGAATAAAAAAGAGACGGTTCCTGCCTTGCAACTGTACGTATGTACAAACATTTGTATTTTTTTTTATTGACCAAYCACCTAGTTACAGGTTCTCGGGACTATTTCTATGTCCATGAAAAAAAAAATTGTAACTATTGCTGAATTTAACTTCTAGTAATGATTGAGGAGTGCAATATTGCTTTGTACTTAAGGTTGAGTTACATGGTGATTATACAGTGATCGTATTGGCCATTATCCATAGCTTATGCAGAAATCAATTACAATTGKTATTCATTGCTGTACTTTGGTACCAATTTACTCATTGTTTTATCCAGTCCAAATAGATTCATTTTAACGATAGCTGTTTGTCACAGAATTGAATGACAATATTATTTATGAAAACACATAACCTTAGCTGGTATATAGAGAACATGACACAGAAAACTTAGCACACAGTATTTCTCTCAGCGTCTAGCAACAACCAATATGATGTCACGRCGTCACCAAACCAGCCAATGGGAGCAGTTATAGGTATACCCGGTCTATTGTTTTAGATGTCCATAATTTTCACAACTCCCAGCACACCAGATTTAACAAAATCAATAGCAGAATTGAAGTGGATGTGATAGAGCATACACACTAAAATGTGCAGTACAAGGGATCCTTCAGGACCAGGCTTGAGAACCACTGATCTAGACAACAAAGACATGCTCATGATGACCCTGAAAGCTGCACAAATGGTTTCAGTCCTACATATAACTCAAATATCAGCAATTGTTTTCTGTGCCTGAGTTCTTGGCTATATGCCACAAGTTTTATTAAAATAAATGTTCTAACATAGAACTGTAAAAATGTTGCAGCCTTTAAAAAAAAAGATCTTGCTAGCCAAAGAAATACAGCAGATTTTATGCACCGCCCCTAGAACCATGATCTGAAGAGACTTGTGTGTATAATAAGCAACATGAGACCAAAACGGGTATGCATAAACAGACAGAAAATAGTCAACATTTTATTTCTGTATATTTCTGTGTACATTTTATGAGTTTGAATACCATGTCCTGTTTTCAATTCTTGTCTTAGCCACATGAAAGACATGTCAGCCATAA
>QMIH01001060.1:165311-187775 GCA_003987875.1 Clarias batrachus
AAAAAAGCCTAAGCCTTGCAAACGACCAATAGGCAGCCAAATCTATCTAGGATGCATTTTAAAGACATGTCACAAAAAAGCAAAACACACAAAGCCTTAAATAATTCTTAAATAACTTAAATAAACATTCAATATTAAATTATTTTGCTACTCTTTTACAAAATACATGCAAAATTCYTGACAGGTGATTGTCTGATGGCCAAAGCTAGAGTGCTTTTTCTCTAACTAAGGCATGCAACAATTTAGGACTGTTAGAGAAAAAGTGTTTTCAATGCATCAATTTTCTTCTCTTCATCACAATTTGGCCAGCTCTGTGAGCACAGAGAGACATGAAGGAGAGTCGTTGAGGGGGGAACGAGGGGAGGAATCACAGGCTGACAGAAACACCAAGAGAAACTTTGCTCAGGAAACATATGGAACAAATCTGCAGGTTGGCCTGGGCCACTGCTGCCACGTCTCACATACCAGCATCTCGGAGAAAAAGGAAAAAAAGAAGAAGACGACGACGAAATAGAAAAAAAAAAAAAACCCACAACACAACAGGTTTGGACTGTTTAAGTTTCCTCATGCTGACAAACACCTGAAAGATAAATCCTTAAATAAACACAAACTAATTCTGCATAAATTGCACAAGTGATCACTTTTTAATTTTCAGTTAGGAACARATCATCCTCTAACCTACAGAGCAGTCAAGAATATTTATGTTTTTTTTTAGTTTTTAAAAAAAATCAGATCTCTTAACAGCAGCAAGTATAATCTAGATTTACAAAACAAAGATATATTGTAAAAAGCTTCTTGCAAATCAATGCATGTAATTAAATAAATAAAACATTTCATTTTAGTCTGACGTTTGTTTCTTGAGAGAACGCTGTACTTGTTTAAACATAAAACTCTCACCGGCTTGTTTTAATTACCATTTTTCTGTTTGCCATTAGAATTCTCTTCCCTTCCACAAAATGAAGATTATACTGATATTCTGTCATTCAGAGTATTATGAAACTTAATCTAAAATCAATCAATGTATCACAATTTACCTAATTTGGTAGGGATATAGATAGGGTTGTTTTCCCTGCTTATGATGCATCATTAAAAAAGTCCTAATATATGTGGCAATAGCCAAGAAGTGATGGCCTCAAGATACACAGGAAAACAAGCTTTGGACAAATGTTTTGGATGAGCTATCCGTTTTGGATTAGCCATTAACATCTGGTCAGATCCATAAATTTTGGAAAAAAGATGAGATTTTTGGCATTTGGTCTCTCTACACCACTACATTTGAAATGAAACACTGAAGATGTGAGCAAAGTCAAGACTTTCAGCTTTACAGACATTTTCATACGCACAAATAAGGGAACAAACGAAGTAAATTACAAACACAAGGGTTGCCTTTAATACTTGGATGAATATACTTTGCAGTCAATGACCTCCTGATGTTTGGAAAGCACAGACATGACAAAATGCTGAGTTTCCTCCCTCAAGATGCTTTGCCTGGCCTCTACATCAGCTGCCTTCAGCTGCTGCTTTTTTTTTCTTCTTCTTCTTTCAGTCTTGTCTTCAATATGTGAAAAGCTTGCTCTGTTGGGTTGAGCGCAGGTGAAGAATCTCCAATTACTTGGGTAGTTTTCAGAGTTTCATTGTGCTTTTCACAATGTTTTGGGTCATTATCCATCTACAATATGCAACGTCCTATCAATTTTGCAAATTTGGCTGARTCTGAACAGAGAAGATGCCTTTATACACTTCAGAATTCATCCTGATACTTTTATCAACAGTCTTGAGTCAGGTCATCAAGAAACACCTGTGACCTGGTTCCATTGGCAACCATAATGTACATGCTTATGCCATGATACYGCCTCCATCATGTTTGAAAGATGATGTGGTATGCTTTGGATCCTAAGCTGTTCCTTTCTTTCTCCATACTTTTCAACTTAATTTTGGTTTTATCAGTCTAAAAACTCAGACTGGCAAAGTCTAGTCATGTCTTTCTGTTCCTGAGGGGTACCCTTGGTTTGCACTTGTGTAATGTCTGTATTTACTTTATAATTCAGTTTCTTGCACTAAATCAGTATTCACAGCACATCACTTGTTCCACACTTTGCTATGTTACAGCCTTATTTCAAAATGGATTAAGTTCATTATCTCTCTCAAAATTCTACAAACAATACCCTTTAATGACAACGTGAGAGAAGTTAGCTTGAAAGCAAATTTATTAAACACACACACACACACATATGTATGTGTGTGTGTTTTTAATCACATTTGCCATGACATTCAAAATTGAGCTCAGGTGCATGCTCTTTCCACTGATCATCCTTGAGATGTTTCTACAACTCAATTGGAGTCCACGTGTGGTAAAGTCAACTGGACATTATTCCAAAACACACACACCTGTATATWTAACTCACAGTTAACAGTGCATGTCAGAGGACAAACCAAGACATGAAGTGCAAGGCACAGAGGCACAGGTCTGGGGAAGAGTACAGAAAAATTTCTGCAGCATTGAAGGTCCAGGTGAGCACAGTGGCTTTCATCATCCATAAACGGAGGAAGTTAGGAACCACAAAGACTCTTCCTAGAGCGGGCCGTCTGGCAAAAGTGAGCGATCGGGAAGGAGGGCTATAGTCTTTGTGAGTGTTTATAGAATAATGTCCAATTAACTTAATTTTTTACCACAAGAGAACTCCAATCAAGTTGTGGAAACATCTCAAGCATGATCATTGGAAACAGGATGCACCTGAGCCTAATTTTCTTTAGTGTTATAGCAAAGGCTGTGAATACTTACAGTATGTACATATGAGTTTTTATTTTAAATAAATTTGTAAAGATTTTAAAATAAACTTCTTTCATCATTGTCATTATGGGGTACTGTTTGTAGAATTTTGAAAAAGATTAATTTAATCCATTTTAAAATAAGGCTGTAACATGGCAAAATGTGGAAAAAGKGAAGCGCTGTAAATACTTTCCGGATGCACTGTTAAAAGTTTAAACCTTGGCCATACCTTCTAATTCTATGGTCATTCCTAATTTTTATTTTCTTCTACTTCATAAAACAATGGAAAGGCATCCAAAATATGCAATAATCTCCTTTAAACAACTGATATTGAGATGCGTCTGCTACTTACAGCATGCTCTGTAAAGCCTTCATAACGGCTCTAATGTGTGGTGCTGTTAATTGGTAATTTTTGAGGCTGGTAACTCTAAATGACCTTCTCTGCAGCAGAGGTAGGTTTTGCTTTTGCTTTTCATGGGATGGTCTTCAATGAGGGCTAGTTTCATCACAGTGCTTGACGGGTTTTGGAAAATGCACTGGACAATCTTGTCTTGAAAGAACTATTCTAAAAACATCTGACCTTTGTGTCTTATAATAATTCCTGACTGCTGTTGTTGTTGTTACTTAATTACATAATTCCATGGGTGTTATTTCATAGTTTTAAAATCTTCAGTATTGTTTTAGAATGTCGAAAATAAATCACTAAACAAAAACATTGAATTAAAAAGAATGTCCAAACTTTTAACTGGTACTGTATATCTAAAATGAGAAGTTTCAGATAATTCAGAAATGAAAAGATTTTGTTCACCAGTTAGACTGTAAGGACATACAACATCTAACAATTAAAAACAACTTTGTCTAAAAAAAAAAAAATTATAAAAAATTTATTTCAGGAATTTATACAGGCTCCATGCATATGTGAGGAGGACAATCAAAGATTAAACTTGCAGAGAATGGYAGCATTTTGCAGCCTCAAGTCAACAATTTGATACCTATAATTTAATGCCACCTTCATGTCAACAATCTATTTGAAAGGCAAGCCAGAAGAAAATCTTTATTTCATTCAACATAATGTAAGCACCTGGCGTTTGAGAGACGCAAATCTGGAGTTTTGGCAACACACACAAGGTGGGTTTGGCATAAAAAGAAGGATGGTTATACATAAAACATCTTTATCCTCACAGTTTAGTTACTCAGAGAACGTGTCATGTTATTTGACTGTTTATGCTTTTATCCTTTGACTTTCAGAACCTTGTTATATGGCATCATGGATTCAAGTATCAGGAAGTTTTAAATACAAATCTGGATTTCTCTACCAAGAAACTACAATCGGGTCATGGTTGCATGCATCAGCCAAACAATGATCCAAATAATAAATCTAAAACCACATTAAATGACTTAATGATCACAGAATCAAGATTTTGACATAGYAAACTAGTCTCCTGATGACCAAAACCTCTACTAAAGGGCTAAAAAAGTCACCAAGAGGGGATTGTGAGCTCTAGGGGATTTGGAGACATTCTATGTCGAGTAGTGGTCCAAGATTCCTTGTTCTGTATTTTTCAAAATCATGAACCATTGCAGAAGCCTTAGTGTTGATATGTTGGCAATGGTTGCATGAAGTTACTGTTAGAGACTGTCATAATTCCTACAGCATGTTAGGTGTTTTAGCATGAACTGCTCATTTGTGGTCCAACCACAACTTCTATTAGGTCCAAGTCACGACTTTGACAGGGCCAATCCAAAATTTACTTAAACTATTCAAATGTACATTTTGTCCTTTGGATCATTATGTTGCGGCATAATCCAATTCTGCTTCACTGTCTGCTCACATTCTGCCTACCAGAATCTTCTGAAGAAAAATTTTCTGTTATACAGTAGTTCATGGTTCCTTACAAAAATGGCTACAAAGCATTTGCTGAAAACGAAACCCAATATATCCACTTTTGATTAATCTGTCCATATGATATCCTAAATGTCTTCCAGGTGCTTTGTGGCAAATATAAAGACAGATTTAAATATTACTTTGGTTAACACTGATTTCCAGATGGTGTTGGTCAAAAAAATTACTGGTACTTTTTTTTTTTTTTTTTTCATTTTTATTAAAATTAATATAGACATCAGCATAAGCGAAGGATGTCTACATCTTTGCACATACTTGTGGGATTTTAAAGTAAGGGTTCCCTGTTGCTGAACGCTTTGAAATTCTGGCAGTCTCTCCATTCCTGGGAAGGTTCATCACTGTTACAAGTGTTCATCATTTGGAGATGATGGCTTTTACTGTGGTTTGGTGGAGTCCCCAAACTTGAAAATATCCTCGTAAACATTTCCAGACTGATGCACTTCAACATTTTTTTTCCTCCTCTGGAATTTGCTTTGATCATGGCATTGTGTGCTTGTAGAAATCTGGTAATTATTTCACTCTGATGGTATGTTTCATGAGTCAGATTTCAATTTAGCAGGGTTGACTTTAGCAAGTCTGACTGTGTTTAATTAGCAGAGTCAAGTTATCAATTAAATGTAGTTTACTCTTACATAACGAATAGGAAGCTGTAAAAGACCTGCCTGAAAGAGAAGTCTACAGTATTATACTTTCACACACAGTGGGTTACAGAAGTGGAAAGTCCTCAAAAGATCATACTGTAGATRGAAAAATACASAAGAGCCATGGTATCATTCAYAGTTAGACTGTACTGTAGTACTGGATAAAGTTGCTTGTTAAATCAACTTGATGTGTGTGTTTTCTGAAGCTTATTCCGTTTAATATATTTTTATGGGACAAATTTGCAATCAATAAAAGTCATAAACAGACAAATTCAGGAAACATCAGGAGAACTGTAATTTTCTTTTCTTTGTTAACAGTAAATACTGTACAAGTGCCCCAAACCTTACCCAAGGTCTGTCAATTAAAAATAAGTGAGGATTAAAATAACCACCTGACTAACTATATTTCCAAAAGTTTGTGGACACAAGCCCACCATAACCATATGAGGTCTTTTAAAAAATAAAAAAAAAATCCTATTCAAATTTCAGTTATAATAATCTCCATTGCTCTGGGATGCTTTTGGAGAATGGCAACAAGATGATTAATGAGGTCAGAGACTAATGCCCAACAAGGAGAACTCATAGAGTGGGTGATGCTCCAATTAAACCCAAAAGGTTACCAGATACACTATATGGGCCCTGCCAAGACTGTTGTCACAAAGTTGAACGCACACAAATGTCTAAAATATTTCTGCATGCTGTAACATTAATATTTACCTTTACCAACACTAAAAAGCGTCCAAGCCAGTGTCAGGAGGATCAAATCCACAGACATTCCAAGCCACATTCCAAGATGGAGCTACAAGAAGCAGCAACAAAATGGGGACCAACCCCAGGTCAATGGATGTGATTTTGGAATAGGCACATATGTCCCAAGACTATCAACTACCATATTTGTTTTCTTTTGGTGCATGAGTCTCATCCATGGCTTGGTAATTGCACCAACATAACAATTATGACAACTGATTTGAAAATGCCTATAAGCTAATTTTTTTGTTGCAGCTTTTCAACCACTACCACTAGCATTTATAGTAGCAGGCACACTTTTAAACATCACACTTTTTAATTTTCCTCTTGGTTAAAATGAGTAAGACCTATTCTTAATTTGCATTATCATAGTTTTATTGGTTTTAACAAAAAATGTTGTTGAAAATAATGCTGTTTAAAGGAAAGTAAGATTATTTACTAGTAGTTTAACGCTATTGGACAATTACTTACAGATATATATTTTTTTAATAATCTAAGTGTGAAAATCATCAAAGCAATCACCTGACTGGAATTTCTGCAGAGTATTAAAACCACCTATTATAGAGCTACTGTTTGAATTACAAGGCAGTGATGGCTCAGGGATAAAGGTTCTGAGTTAGTTAATAAATTTATAGGGGTTTCAAATCCCAAGACCACCATGTGTTCCTTTGGGGGAATAGTCTATTTACTCGCCACCAGTTAATTTTATGTTGGATAAAACCAAAGTCACTTGGATACAACTTTGATAGATTATGACATATTGAAACTTTTACTACTTTTACTCTTTGGCTTATCTCAACTCAAGATATTTCAAAAAGCAGATAACCCTGGTCTGAGATCATTGAACAGATGGAACCCAATGCTTCCAGAATAATTTCTACAGTAAAGAGGCAGTGCTTAATTTCTTTTTACTAAATACAGGGCTGCTTGAAAGTGAAAAACATTGAGGCTTGCTTTAAGGGAAATTTCCTATTTCCCTTAAGTAACATAGCTCAAGCTGAGAGGATTCTCTACTTCAGCACAACACCCCCAGGAGGATCACAGGTATGATAGAACCTTTTGTTTTCCTTTTTTTGTTGTTAAATAGATAGAAGAATCAAGCCACAGCTATTTACGGTGTGGCTTAATAATATAAATATAATATAATAAATATAATAATATAAATCCTAATTTAATATATACATTTCCCCAATATATCCCTAAAAATAATACAACTTGTACATAATAAGTTATGTATAGTAATTTTGTACATATGTATTTTTTAAAGAAAAATTTTTGTCTTGATAAAATTTTTWATCATGGGCAAGTTTATAGCCTAGATTATTTACCAAAAGTCAACAACCATGAATTGGACAAAATAATTCCTTTTTTTTTTCAAGATCATGAGTATATCATGAGTATGTTATCTAACAAAAAGTCATAAACATAAACTTTGTGTTTGAAATGTATTGATGTAACAGGGTGTTGACAGTCTATTTACWCAAAGATTTTTGTCGTATAATGTATATTAGGTATTATTAAACATGGAGGGTATAAGAGACAAAAACTCAAACCCTCTTTTTCCACAAACTGTAATTTGCAAATGCATCATAGTGAAATTTCCATTCATAACTGCATATATAGTAAAAAGAGATAAACTATAATTGGTATCAATGTTGAAGTTTTTACTATGGAATTAATCACACTGCAATTATTGTACTTTTGTAAACTGTTAAACATTTGTAGTTCATTGCATTACAAAAGGATCAATCAGGAATATAAACTACCTTAAACAAGTAAGCATGATCTCCATCCAAACTCTCTATACTATAGTTAAACTGAGACTTCTGAGCATTAATAAATGCACCAACTTGAGTCACTGAGTTCAGTGACAAGAACCACAGAATAAAAACAGCTGTGACAATGCTCTCAGACTTGGAACACAAAATAGTAGATCAATTCTATTCAATTAAGAAAGTGAGAAGTAATCTCATTAATCTTTTGTTCATATTCTTCTTCCAAACAGATAGAGGAAAAAAAAAAAATCCAATAATGGGTATCCCAAGTACATGGTCAATATTTTCACTCATTTTGATTAAAGTGTTGGGTCAAGATCATCAAGTCACTTATGCGGAGTATGAAACTGAAAAAGAATCACTGCCAGAGATTCCTTCAGTTGTTAAGCCTGAAGAATCAGACTCTTACGTTTTTCCCTCAAACGAATGTGCCAAGGAATGTTATTGTCCCCATTTTAATCCCTTTGCAATGTACTGTGACCATCGTGATCTTAAAGAAATACCTGATGTCCCTAGCCACATTCGTCATTTATACATTCAGGTCAACATCATCAACRTCATTACAGCAAAATCTTTCACCAATGCTACATCTTTGAGAGAAATCAACCTTAGCCACAATAACCTGAGAAAAGTAGGGAAAGAGGCATTTAGTAAACTTCAGCACCTCACAAAGCTTCACCTTGAGCACAACAATCTAGTGGAAATTCCACCCTCTTTACCCCAAACTCTTCAGATCCTCCACCTGGGCTTCAACAAAATCTCAAAGATACAACCCAACCTTATACAAGACCTRAAAAATATCATAGTGCTTGACCTGTGTAGCAACAGACTTACAGATGATGGTATTAAAGGAAAGGTCCTATCTGGCTTTAAGAACCTCCTGCATATCAACATGTGTAATAACAAACTCAAGACCATGCCCCCCAATCTCCCAGCCTCATTGCTGCAGCTATCACTGGAGAACAACTCCATCACAACTATACCTGAGGACTATTTCAGGAAGACGCCAAATATCACGTCTCTTCGAGTATCCCACAACAAAATTACAACAATTCCTTACGAAGCTTTTAACCTGTCACAACTCATGGAACTCAACCTGGGTTATAACCAACTCTCCCAAGCTTTTTTTGTTCCTAAAAAATTAGAGCATCTCCATCTCAACCACAACATCCTCACAGGTATGTCAAACATAAGTCAAATGTATGCAAACAACTTTTGAAGCAATTTAATACTGTTTACATGACAATTTAATTGTTTTTGGTGTCTAGGACCTGGAAAGAATATCCACCTAATCAACAGAACAGTTTGGAAATAAAATAAAATAAAAAAGATCAACCAATAATATTTTGCATTCTGTCAACTAGGAATTTTTTGTGAGAAATCTCTTTATATATTTTTTCATTCTTGAGCATCTTGTTCTAATCTAACATCTGTCTAAAAAGAAGATGGATGTTTAAAAAAAAAAAACAGGACCCAAAACGTACAGTACAGCCAAAACTGCCTAGTGTATATAAATCACATTGAAAATTTTTTGAAGGGTTTCTAAAGTTGAGAGTCCAGAAGTTTCATTCTCATAACATTGGAATAGTGAAGATTGTCAGAAAATTTGTCCTTCTTTTCATAAACGTCAACAAACGAGCAACAATTTTGTAGTCTACATATTTATTGATTAAATATCAATTTACAGAAACTTAAAAATGTTGGAATATTTATTTGCTCTTACTGTAGGTGTAAAGTAATTCCATCAGCATACAGGATTAATGTAGCCAATAAACCTCTTTTCTACTTACAGAACTTAACGTCACTGTAATGTGCCCAATGATGGATCCTGACAGTCCCAACATGCTAACCTACATTCGCCTCGATCACAATAAGCTGAGAGGACCTGTGGATTACTATGCCTTCACTTGTTTCCCAAAGATTAGCATGATTTATTATGGTGAACAGCAGACAGATAACTAGTATAAGCCACAAAAAAAAAACATGGAAAACATTTACAGGGTGGAAATTTCAGCCACCAAATAATTTTGTTTAAAAAAAGGCAAACTTTTTAGATGTTTTGGACATTAGATACAACAAAAATATGACAATAATAGAAAAAATCATGTTGGAAAACAGATGCTAATGATTAATCAGCCAAGAGTATTCACTTAAAAGGGCTTACTTTCAAGCTGCACAATTTGATTTAACCAAAAACAAAAATTACACTGCAATTATTTCGCCACAAATGGCGATCAAATGAATTTATTAATCACCTCATGAGTATTTAAATAAATAAACAAACTCCTCATAAATTCATGTCTAGGAGTATATTAATTGCAAAAAATTAAGCCTGTTGCGATTAAATRATTGCACAGGTCCACATTGCAATTTTGATTATTATATAAATCAATTGTGCAGCATTAGTTTTCTTCATTGGTATCATTTTATAACATCAATGAATACAGTAACAGAATGCAATAAGATATGTAGAGGAAATATACCTCAAACTATTTTGTTAAAGTTCTCAAACAGTCCTCTTTACTCTTTCTTAATTTATGTGACATGGAAAATTCAACACTTATCTACATGCCTTAAGGATATTTTGCAATAAGACACAGACCACCCAAAATGGCAAATGTAGGAAAACTGGCCCTGGATGCAAACATGCAGCTTATGCTACATATTTAAAGGATTTAAAAGTAACAAACGGGCAGATGGGAGGTATGGGAGTTATTAACTAACATTTTAAGACACAAATCCTTCCTTCGTTTATTTGAATGGATTCTTTGACAAAAGGCTTGACAGACGCCAAGATTCCACTGTGTATTAACCATAATACTAGCCATCATTTACATCCTTACAAATAAACTTTTTTTTGCATGTGCATGAATGTGGTCAAGTTTGTTGACTTTAACATGAACATACTCTATAAAGTTATTTTTACAAATGTGCAGTAAATTTATATTAATTAAAACATACATGTACTGTAAACAAAATGTCTGTGTATAATAGTATTCTCATTTCTCTAGCTTAGCTGCATTATTTTGTTGGAAAATGTCGACTAATAAATATAAATTAATGAACGTGAATTTATTTATTTATTTATTTAAATAGAAGAATTCTGTCACATATACATTACTTCACAGTGAAATCATTTTCTTTGCATATTCCAGCTTCTTAAGCTGGGGTCAGAGTGCAGCGTCAGACATGACTTGGTGCCCTKGGAGTTGAGAGAGTTAAGGGCCCAGCTCAAGAGTCCAACTGTGGCAGCTTGCTGAATTAGGGCTTGAACTGCCAACCTTCAATAAGCAACCCAGAACCTTAACCTGCTGAGCCACCRTTAACCCGTATGATAAAAACTGATATCAGCCTAATTTGTGCAATCTGCTTTAAATGACAAAGTTTTATATGATGCATTATTCAACTCTATATCTGTCTGAGGTGTGACTGACCATAAATTAAGCMCCCTTCAAAAGTATTAGAACAGTGAGGTCAATTCTGTTGTTTTAGCTAAACGTTTGRGTTTGAGATCTATAGACTCTCTATAGACTATATTGACTTCCAATATGGTAAAAAATAAAATACATAAATCTACATACATTTATTTTCTAAGGACAACACATTGACAAAGCAATATACAAACACTGTCGAAAAATAAAGAAAAATAAATCAGAATGTATGAAAAACTAAGTGAAACCTTTCCCTATTTTTAACAGTATTTTATTCTTCTTAGTGTCATAAATATACTAAAATCATAGCATTATCAATATGGAAGATTGTTTCATAGAGGACTGTGCCTTACATAACAAATGTGTGCCATCACCACTTCCACGGCCATCTGACATCCACCTGAAATGGACAACTGCATCGCACTTACTAATACTAATACTAATTAGGGCATACTAATTTAATTGTACACATCAGGACAACAATTGTGATTTCATTTTGTATATTTTATCATCCCATCCCAAATGATTACACAACACATCAGTACATCAGATGCAGGGCAAGGTGTCGATTATAACCTGCATTTCAAAACTCTTAACCCAGCTATGCATTACATATACAGTACAGGACATGCATACACAGACATGCATATACTGTGAAGCAGTACAGCCTCTGAATAACCGTGTACATGTTGTGTATTCTGAATATGTAAATGTTGAGCATGAGTGTACAATGAGCCACTTTTGGTACACTGCTTTATAAGATCACATGAGCCTTGTGTTTGTTACATCTGCCATAGTACTTCCTTCTGATTAGGTTAACTTTTGGGGCTATTAAGTATTAAGCTATTAAGCATGCACCGCAAAAGTCTGCTCTGCATGCTACCATCTTTAGTGCTGCTGGAAAGATCTGTGGGACTCAAATGATCTTTTGTTGGTCGATTCAAGTAATTGAATCAATGGATCAATTTTTAATTCAAAATCAATTCACATTTTTAAAAAATTATTTAGGCTTTTGTTCTTTTTTATTTTAAACAAACACTTTATTTACCAATAAAGTGCTTAAAAATACATCACATCCTATGCAAACAGTGTTATCGCAACGTTTCCTCTTCTTTTGAATTTATGGGCTGTTAATAAATTACTGGACTGGAGTGTGCAGAAGAATGGTAGGAAAAATAATTGATTATTATTATTAGTTTTTTTTTTTTTTTACATTTCAAAAYCTGTAAGGAATRTAGCAGACAATAAACATTGGTGTAAATAAATGAAATTGAATACAGCGCCCAAAAATTTTATAATGAGTTCATAATGAATATGAACAGAAATGTCCAAATACAATGATATAAGAAGCAAATTCATATAAATTCTAAAGAAAAATATATTATTGAATACTATACAAAACCTTTTTTGTCTTGCTTTTGGTCTGTTGTGTAGAATTTTAATAATTATAATCCCAGTATAGTATATAATTAGCATTAGACTCTGCATACAGTTCAACATGTAACATTGTTCACCATCGACAGTGAAAATTAGAAAGCTTATAACCTGTACCTTATGTTTGAATGTACATCCTTATGTGAGCACACATCTAGTAATAAAGCTTCATTAGTGGTTGATTTTTTAAGATAATACAATAAATGTATTAAATAAACTTATTTGACAAAGTTTCTGAATAATACAGCATTGGTAATAAAATGAAAAGCAAATACCCTAACAAAGTAATATCCTTAAAATTTTGTCATAATCCATCGTTTATAAATCAAGTAACAGTCATAAATATGCGGTAAGTAGGTCATAAATAGGTGCCTCCAAAATCAGAAAAAGGTTGAACAGCAAATCTAAATTAAAATCTCATTGTAATCTGATTATGTCTTATTGCTTTGATTGGCTCTACTGATGGGAGGTCAAGTATTTTTTCAGGTATATCAGTTGGATTTACAGTATATCAGCTAGATAAAACTTGACTAAAACTAAGATGGCAAAATCTGCACAAAATATCTCCCCATAAATTTTAGTAGTACAATACAGTAGTACAACTACTTACTTATTATTTGATATGAGGCTCACAGGTCAATACTAGAGTAAGAGTGTGTGTGCAAGTCTCATCATGAAATAGAGCTTATGCTTACATATGCTTTCCTAAGCAGTGTTTTTGAATGATGTTAGTTTGACGAAAACCTCCTTGTCTTTGTTCAGCATGAAACAAGAATTGGATACCCCGCCAAATATTTAAGGTCTTGTGTAAGAAAATTTGGCAATGCCGCAAGTTCAAAGTTGTAAACATGACATTCTGCTCAGTAGTGCAGATGCAGGATTCGAAAACACAAATAGAGCTAGAGAGAGCTATGTAAGCTACCTAACAGCAGCAATAAAATAATACAACTCCTGGTGTTTGTTATACAGTAAGAACCTCAATGGATTACCCAAAAAAATTACTGCACTTTTATCATTTTATTCAATTAAGAAAATGAAAGTCTAAAAATCTAAGGCTCATATTCAGACAATCCGTATTTACCCTTCGCTGAAAACATATTGTATTAAGGCACTAATATATCTTATCAAACTTTTGTTATGATGAAAGATCTGCCTGCATTAGCATTTGTAAAGCTGTTAGATTTTAAAAATCGTATAAATACCATATATAATCACATTACCCACAGAATGTTAACCTTGTCAGTATGTTCATTTGAGTATTGTAGGCTAATGTCAGTAATCCATACGGAAATACATCAATAATGAGTAACAAACACTATATTATGCTGCCACTAGAGTAAGAGTATGTACACTACTAAACTACACGCACTGCAATCTCTGAAGGACCATTTAAGAAGCAGTATAAACATTTGGTCAATAAAATMTAATAAAATACCCGGTTAAAGTAGCTTGTGCAGTAAAATAATGTAAATATTCTATTCTATTGAGTAGACAATAGACTGTACTCTGTAGCAGTTAACTGGCTGGAAAAGAAAGTAAGTGTTTTAGTCTGTGTTCCTATAAATAAAATACACTGAAATTTCATTATAGGCTACACTTTCGATGTTTTGAAGCCCAGGATTTCACGTTTTTGTTTGTGAAAATAATGCAGTCAGGCAGATGTTATGAAGCTCCTTAATCACCTTCCACAACTGTTCTTTTTTCCGAAAAACTAAACTCACTAATCACACTGACTGAGAAACACGCCATAGAAAATTAGCACTGTAAAGACGTTTTCCAGTACTTGGCACTCTTCCAAGTATAGTAAATTTTTACAAGGCCTTATAATTGCTAACACACCTGTACCAGAGCTCAGTTTCAGTCCACTTGTTTCCATCCCTTGAATGTTTATTTCTAGGGGCCCTTCTGCTCTCTTCCCAAGGTAAATGGAGGGGGATTAGTCATGTGTTCTCTATTAACCATCTTTTGTTTTTTTTATTAAAACACACTACTTCCTCAGATATTTCTTCATTTGCCTTACTTTTTAGTTACAAAAGTAAAAAAAAGGATGACAACTTAATGTGCTACTTTTTAAGTGAACAAAATATGCCATCAAAGTCATAATAGATATGTTGAGTGACACACAGAAATGAAGAATAACAAGTTGGAAGGTTTATAAAACCTGAGCTGTTTTTCATTTTCACACTATAGTACGAAACGTTAGAATACTTCTCGAAATTAAATTTCATGCATGATGAAGAAACACTGCGCTATATTGTATGCCAGGTTATATTTAATAAAGAAAATAAGACCTTCAATAAACAAAACACAAACAAAAACAACTTCCTACACAAATGAGATTTTGTTTTTACACAGATGAGATCAGAAGTGACTAGACATTTTATTGCTTTTAACCCTCTTGGTGATTTAATAGAAGTCAGCCCACAAACATGCCTATTACTACACCCCCTCCCCCCCCCACCCACCCACACACAAAACCCCCAAAGAGACACTAATTCAGTCGGAGCAGACAGAATGCGAAGGGTTAAAGTCTGCTCCATAAACTCTTGCTTAAGAATCCCTTGGCAGCTTCACATGTAGCTTTAAATACTGATTTGACAGATCACGTTTTACTCTCAGGCACTGGTAAAACAGCCAACCACTGCCTGCGCAGCTGTGTAACGCTTGTATCAGAGCAACAAGTACATCCCAGAGCTTGCACACACGATGGGGACCAAACCGGGAATGCTTATTTCTACCTTTATATTAGCGTCATGGATGATCTTAATCTCAGGGACAGAGCAACAGCTACATTCAATGGAGCCTCCAACGAATTTTGAAGAGCCTGGTTTGCACACATGGATGGAAATGGTAATATTAGATTTTTATAACATATAGTGCTGTTTGCATGCTTACAACTGATGACTTTTATACTACAGACCTTCAAACAACAGAGTACAAAGACCTATGTAAAAAGATGTGTTAAAAGAAAAGATTTTGTTCATATTTTAATGTGTCAATATATATGTTAATAAGCTAATAATAATATATTTATGACAGTTATCTGTAATGTAAGTATTAACATAAAGTTTTAAGTGGTCTAAAGGTGCGTCAGTTATGGCTCATTAACAATAATTCATAAACAATTTTTGTATGAACATCTATGTACAAAAAAAAGTTTGCATGTACTTTTACAGATTTGGCATGCGATATTGTAAACCATTATGTTGATTTTAGGCACAAACTTTGCAAAACTGTTTGCAAAGTTTGTACTTAAACTCCACATAATGGTTTACAATGCTTCATGCCACATCTGTAAAAGTGTTTACTTTCTGCTGCACASTGAAATTTCTTCCCCGAGTTAGGATTTTTGTAACCAGACTTTGTATTATGCTAAAATAAACACTATTGATTGAGAACAGGCTCTAATCTAAATTCAGCTCCAACAATGGGATCCAGCAGTTGGCCTTGTGCTAGGTGGACTAAATGTGATTACTCAGCACTATAACATCAAGTTTCCTCAGGCTAAAGTGCTCCCACCCACCTAGCGGCTGCTTGTGAAACCAAGATTTAGAGCGCAATACAGTAACACACACCTGTCTCTTAGTGTGTTCCAAGTCTTGACAAGCTATAAACTCAAGGGTGACTGCCAAGGCGAGCTGGAAAACCCTTTATAAAAGACTTAATCCATAAAAAAGTGATGCTATTAAATCAAAGGGCAATCAGAAGGCTAATAATGTGCTATGTGTCGTTATAAGTGTGGCATGCAATCAATTCCTTTTTTCCCTAACAGAGAGATGCTTTTATGCCAGTTGACACTCCGGATGACTCTTCAAACATCAAACCTGAAACAGACATTTCTGGTAAAATAGTCACATCACTAATTGCCTTCCGTATAAAATAAAAAGTATTTATGCAACTGTATTGGCCTACTGAAACATCTTTAAGATTTATGATTGGACTGCACATGTGATCCTATTTCTCCAGACTAGAGGTATAAATGAGTAACAGGTCCTTGTTTCATCATGTTCCAGACCTTCCAACATGTCTGCTGTGTGTGTGTCTGACGGGATCGGTGTACTGTGAGGAAGTCGACCCTGATATGACATCAGTGCCGGCTCTTCCGAAAGAGACAGCCTATCTATATGCTCGATACAACAAGATAAAAAAGATCACTGCGAAAGACTTTGGAGAAATTGGTGCATTTTTTTTTCTTTAGAAATTGCTTTATGACAAAAAAAAATTGACCATGTCTACTATACATACAACCAGATGTCTTACACCACTGGGATTTCTTATGTGATGTTAAAATACTGGGCTGTTGGAATGGAAGATGTATATTGAGCAAAAGCTGTATATATGTGTCTATCTACTTTATCTATAGGATGAAAATTCCTGTGCTGCAAATAATAGTCAATATGATGATTACATGACATGATACGCATCATTGTAACCTAGCACGTTTATTAATACCATGTTATTGCAGCTATGTAACCTGTGCTAACTGCATGTTCAATATATTTGTACATTTTTCAGTTACACTGAAAAGAATAGATCTGACTGGAAACTTAATCTCTGAGATTGAGGACGGGGCCTTCATGAAGCTGACGTTGTTGGAGGAACTTTCCCTCGCTGAGAACCGGCTTGTGAAGCTGCCAATGTTACCACCCAGACTCACGTCCTTTAATGCCAATCACAACCGCCTCAGAACTAAAGGAGTGAAAGCCAATGCTTTTAAGGTACAGGGCCACAAATTGCATAACGTCTAACACCGTTCCAGTGCAGCTTCTTGAAGAAGCAGAAGTGTGACATCTGTTTAAAACTCTGAGCATAAAAACAACTTGCTGAACAGACAAGTCTGTGTTCATCTGCTGTAAATACATTACAGTGCCTAATGGGACACATTAAAAAGGAGCCAGGGACATTCAGAATTTTTTATTTTTATTTTACTCCCTAAAGACATGATCACAGACTATTTTTAGATAGTAAAACTAAACTCTGAGGAATTGTTTGTGTTTGTTCCCTACAGAAATTAACCAAACTGAGAGATTTATATCTTGCCCACAATGAACTGGAGGCGGTTCCATTTATTCCAGAGAGCGTGCGCACATTTCATATTCAGGTAAGGGTACAGTATATGTCATGCTGTCATTAGGTATACCATGCTGTTATTTAAGTATATATAACGCCTATTRTGTTTCTTTAGAACAACAACATTACAGCTGTCACTACCGACACCTTCTGCAAAAGCAATAACACCTACTACATTCGGCCCAACATCATTGAGATCAGGATGGATGGAAACCCGGTGATCCTCGCACAGTACCCCACCAGCTTTGTCTGTCTGCAGTCTTTGCCAGTTGGACGGTACCACTGAAAAAGCCTTAAAAAAAAAAAACATGGGCAAATCTATAAACGCGCTATAAAAGACGAAAACTACGGATTAAAAGGTGTTTCATGTCCAGTTTGCCACCTTGCAAAAGTAGGGTATGTGAATTGTTTATTACTATGTATGTATGTATGTATGTATGTATGTATGTATGTACTAAAATTCCCTCTTGAACTCTGTGGCTTAAATGTAATTGTTAAATGTAATATGTATATATATATATAAACAATTCAGTTGAAAGCTGCATAGTAATTTATGGATTCCATATAAATGAACACTTGCAGCATTTCAAAATTATGTGAACTGCTTTCGTTTCTACTGTTTAAGATGTTTCCCAGGTTAATTAGGTTAACCATTCATTCCATACCTACATGCATCTAACATGGATGTATCTTGATATAACTGAACTATTTATGTGATTGCTACCTGCGTGAGAATCAAGTAGGCTGTACAGTTACACATGATATTAAAATATTATGCTATATGTTTTCCACAGTTATTTTTTAATAAATCTGTCTCTTTCTTTTTTAAATATGCCTCCAGGCTTTCTTGGCATCACTCATTATTGCACAAATGCTTTCCATGAGACAGAGAAAACCCAGTTCAAGTAATCATATAAACTGTAAAAGCAAACTGAGGTTGAGCACACAAAGAGATCTGGAAAATGTGGGTTAACATTATTCCATTCTGTTGGCCAATTTGGCAGCCATCAAAGCTCTATGCTCCAAGTAAATAATGGAATGGTTTCCATATTGCTTCTGCAACTTCGATTCCAATTTTTCATTGCCATCATGTCATGGAATTTTACTCCTATTTTGACATAAACCATACCCTTTAGCRATCTCTTTTAGCATTAGGAAGGCAGGATGAAATAGTCATTAAGGCTGGCAGAAGTTTATAAAATTAGCAATATGATAAACTGTCTGAAAGAGAAAAAGTGTATAGAAAAAGCCTCACRAGGGGAAGATTAATGTTAAGCTGTTCTCCATATTCCAGAGAAATATTTAGTGTACTCGTCTTAAATTATCATTATTCATCCCAGTTGCAGAACAGAATTGGGTCGACCAAACCCCTGAAGTAACTTCACGGTGTGGGAATTTAAACATCAAATGATAGCATTTGCAAACATAGTTAAAATATGTAGGTAAAAACAGCAACAACACCATGGTTAGTCCGTAGTGAAGTTGAAGAGCCACGTGCACCAAAATATAGCACTGCCTAAAATTAACACTGTGTAAATATAGCTTGTATGTATATAATTTSTATCACAAGTGTGAAAAGYGGTTCAAGGAGAATTTTAACAATTTTAAAAGGAACATTTACAAAAATCAGTTTCTAAGATAAAACGGGTCCCATACCTTTAGGTTCTCCTACTCTATAGTCTTGAGGTTTCATTCTTTCTTGTCTACTCTATGTACAGGTATGTATACAAGTATGCAGATCCATATTTTAGTTATTCTGTACACAATTAGAGCATAAAGTATGACATTCCAAGTTATTTCCACAAAATCAATTAACAGCCTTTAAAATTTTCTTTTTCTTAAACAATATCTGTCATAACTGGAACCTGTAAGTAATCAGAAAAAAAGATGATGGAGATGAACACTTAAATTAATTTTTCTAGTATGTATCACATGAAATATACATTTTAACAGACAAATTAGAGCTTTAACATAGAAGCAAAATGCTACTTGTTTTTTTATTTAAAAACKTTAATAAATAATAAACTCATAGTTTGGAAATATATTTGAGTAGGGCTAGGGAGATAATGTGTTGACATTATTTTGGAAGTTATAATTTGTTCATTAAAACTATGATGATCTATACAAGTGACAAATGTTAACCAGAACATAACATAAGAGAAGCGTCACTGAAGGACATGGCTCCACTGCAGGATTATAAATTCTAAGATCAGCCAACTGCTCCACTTGTATCAGCKTACTTTACACCAACACTTCACATTTTAAGTGTCTGTRGACAATTCCATGACCATGCTGCACATCATAATAAACTGACTATAAAAGTAACAAACCATATTTACTGTTGGTCAACTGACTTATTTGTAAATATTTGTACAGCAGAGCATCAGTACAGTATAATATACTGTATAATACAATTTTATTAGAGTCATGGGACTTGCAATGAGTCCTTTGAACTCYTTTTCTGAGAAACAATGACTGTRCCACTGTACATATTTATAAGTCAGGAATGTTTCTTAAAACTAATTCTAAACAACTGTAGATTCCAGCAGCAGATCAAACTGCAAGTACAAGTTATTTGCAGCCATTTTAGTGTCTAAAAGTCTAAAAGAAGACCCAAACTGTCAAACTCTGCATAGAGTGAAATTCTTTCAAAGGCACAAGCCTGCAATGAACTGGAAGCTTTTGTGTCAGTGTCTACATTCAAGTGATTTTTCCATCACTATTGACTGGAAGGCTGCTGTCCAAGAAAGTTCCTGAGGAAAAGCTTGCAGGAGGAAAGTTTTGGCCAGAGGTATGTTTTGAGAAGTAAGGGTGAATCATTAAACCCCAAGAACAATGTACCAACTGTTAAACATGGTGGTGCCAATGGAACTGGTACATTACCCAAAGCAGATGAAATAATGAAGAAGGAGGACTACATCAAAATTCTTCCGTATAACCTTTAAATCATCGGGTAGATTGTTGTTATTTGGGCAAACCCGAGTGTTTCAAAAGGACAATGACTCCAAACACGTATAAAAACTGGTGGTGAAACGGATAAAGCAGGCAAACCTTGAGATTTTAAAGCTGTAAACAATGTCAAAAGATTTGAGAAACATGCTTAAAAGTCAGATCCACAAATTAAAAATTTCAGAAACCAATAAATTTAAGGGAACATTACCAATTCTGTGTTCAAATATCACACTAATATATTGTTGATGACTGACAAAAGTATCTGCTAAGAGTTAAACTTGTAAGCAAATTCAACCAAATATTGTGTGCTGTTTGTCTATTTTTGATCCTGTATGTATAATTTTGATCCTGTGTTGTAACCAGAAAACTTGCACACCACGTTCTTGGGGTTTTCTTCTGTTAAAAAATTAATGTTGTACAAGTATTCTGCCTCAGAAAAAGACCAACTTGAAGAAATATTTAAAACCTTAATTCTTAACATTCTAAAATATTGGAAATTTCAAAACTATGAAATAACACACATGCAGCTAGCTAGTTAAGTACCAATAACACAACAATCTGTTGTTATTTTAAAAAAATGAAGATTGTTCCCAGAATAWTTTTTGCAAGAACAGTATTGTCAAGTGCATTTGCAAAACCCATCAAGCATCATGATGAAACCACGAAGACCATCCCAGGAAAGCAAGACCAAAACTTACCTCTGCTGCAGAGAAGTTCATTTAGAGTTACCTTCCTCAGGAATAACTTACTAAAAGCTCCACAAATTAGAGCGTTTTTGAATGTTTTACAGAGCATAATTCTCAATATCAACTGCTTAAAGTAGATTATTGTATATTTTGGATGCCTTCAGCATTGTCGTACAATATAGAAAGAAATTAAAATCAGGAAACACCCTGGAATTAGAAGGTGCATCCAAACTTGAAATGGTACTGTATATGGAAATAGAACAGATCCAGGATAATTGTAGTCAAAGATCTGCGTACCTTCTTGACTCTGGGCTCTGATGAAGCCCACTCTATTATAAGAAACAAGCCATGTTAATTTTTGGCAAGGTTGTCCYCCAGCTGCCTTATTAGAATGTCTGATTTCAGGTCTACCATAATACATCAGGTATTTAACAAATAAGCAAAAAACAACATTTATAACATGCACATTGCTATATGATTTAAACTGCAACAAATGCTAAAATGGAGTACAAATGTGAAAAATACATGTACAGTACATAACATAGTGTTTCATTAAATACTATGCACACAAAATGTTCCCATTCTTCCTGAAAAAAAAAAACAACAACTTCACATCCCTTTCCTACACACTTCTTGGATAAACCTCCTAAAAGGTAAGTAAATTGCTAAAAAGAACAGCAATTCTCAGAGGAAGATTATGTTCTGGTATGAGGCACTGCAAACCTCTAATACTATCACCTTAGGGTTAACAAGTGGCTTCAGGAGTAAGGAAACACTAATATCCTGGCCCATGTTTTTTTTTCAACCCCCACCGCAATCTACAAGCCATAAAAGCTCAAAGARGAGGTCTGGAAAAGCTCATGCATGTGCAAAAAGATAAGGTCACATGACAATTCCCAAGTTAGCCTGTAGTATGCAGCATAAATAAACACAACTTCTGTTATTTGCATTAACCACATCAGGAACCATCTTTAAAATTCCTGAACAACAGCAGCCTTGTCTTGGGAAAACAAAATATGATGTGAATGTGTTCTGGAAATCATGGTGCACTTTTT
>QMIH01001060.1:224691-235601 GCA_003987875.1 Clarias batrachus
CTCCTGTCTTTTTTTCACATTCTGTGTAAATTCAAGTGTCTTGCATCAACCCATCTTGTAAGCGCCCATGCCCCAGGCTAATACCCTGATATTGATTGRTTTAAATTGATTTAAATATTAACTGAAGCACTTGCATGGTTGGGTCAGTAAAGGAACCGGCGTAAAACCCATGCCAAATTGTGTGCATTTCAGGTAGTCCAGCCAAAAGATTACAAACTTGTTCTATTTGTGCATGATTTTTATTTCTTGCACTACTGCCACACACTTAACTGTTTGGATATTTGCAAGAATGTACATGAATGTTGCATGATTCTATATAAACCTGTTTATCAAATAGGCTACACACAACACCCCTAGTTTTCACCACTAGATGTCAGASTGACCGTTGCAGCTCTAACTTGGCAGCGCACCCTCAGTTTGCKTTCCCTACTTCCTTGATTCTACCCAAAAAATGGTCACCATTGACCACCCCACAGACATCAACATATCTCTCCTTTATTACAATCTATGTGATTTTGAGTATATTCTATGTTGTTGCACCTTGCAGTGCCACAACATAGAATGTAAGGGTTCTAACACTTAGTAGACCTTTTCAGACTTGAGTCTCTGTCTTTAAGCCACTCCTCTGCACTTGGCTGGTGTACAGATTGTTCATGGTGTATCCGAGCACAAACATTTAGAACTGCTGTACCCACAATGTCAAACAGCCCTGTGTGTAACAGATAGCTGCATTTGGCCTTGATCTACTTTTACACCAACCTACACCAGCCTGAAACAGCCAAAGTGCTTGCTAATATATAACACCTTTATTGTTTGCTATGAATTTCCATTCAACCTTATCAGCAGCATGTTTCCTTTCATTAGATTGTTCAATGACTAATTCCCATTTTAAAGAAGTAAAATGTAAGCATACAAGAAAAATACTTATCCAACATACTGTGTCTGTGCGCTTTCATTCAAAAGACCTGCGAATACTCAACATTAATTTTACCAAAAGAACTAAAATGAAAAGAACACGCCCATTGTGCACAGGCATCTGCTATCAGCAGGACCCTCAGGTATGTCAATGACATTTTGGGCATCTGTTAACATAATTGTTTACATTTACTAATGAATAAAATGAATTGTAYGGCTACAAAATTTTAAAGATGTGGTCTGATAGCGGCAGCATGGTGGCTTAGTGGTTAGCACTGTCACCTTGGACCCCCAGGTCTGGGTTCGATTTCCACCCCTGGTCTGTGTGCATGGAATTTGCATGTTCTCCCTGTAGGTTAATTGGCATTCCTAAATTTGCCCATAGTGTGTGAATGTGTGCGCCCTACACATTGGAACCCAATCTCATGCCGTCCTGGAATAGGCTCCATGCTCCCCCCCAACCCTGTATACAGAATAAAGGAGTATAGACAATTAATTATCGGTTGGGTGAGTGGTCTGGGAGAATTGGAAACTTTATTGCATGTGAATTATACTGAACAAAGCTTTACAATAAGGAATTAAATAAGTTGACATTCTATGAAAGTTMGCAAATAATTCATAGTKTGAATCTAATTTAAATKTAACCAGCAGTGATTAAGGGGCWCAATTCAAATTCGATTTCTTTTGAAGCCTAACAGAGTTGATCATTTCTGCTCAGAGATATTTGCTGTTTAAATTTTTACATGGATCTGAGTAAGGGAATCTTACAGCTACCAGTTCAYAGCATCAGATCTTACTTGACTGAATTAAACAATTCACGTTAAGAGTGTGTTCACATATATTCCTCATTTTAAAAAAAAAAAAAACTAACTAAGCTCGCACAAAAAAAGGATTCCGTTCTTTTAGTGTTAGTTCTCTTTCTGGTCCACTTKAGGTCTGACTTGGCATCAGCCTTTCCTTCACACAATAGTTCCTCTGTTAACAATGGCCATGGCTCCAGAGGTGGTCTCAGTTCAGTTCATTTGACTTCAGAGTGGCTTCGATTTTGTTTGTGCTCACAAAAAAAGTCTTCACATATGTGCAAGAAAATGCTGACAGTTTAGAACAATCTGAATGTTAATGCACATACAGGAAAACAACCCAGTCATGTATGACACTACTGTGTATTTAAAAAAAAAAGCTTAATATTATGTTTAGATTTTTAATAAACTCTCTCTTTTATACAGGGTGAATTACCTTTAGCAAATGAACTACTAAATGCCTTTTTTTTTTTTTTATTGTAATAAGTATTGTTTGCTTCTTCAGTTTTACATGGACTCTCCAATGTTGTCATACAGCTTAAAAAAAAACAAAAAAAATAGCAATTGTGACCATTTTTATGTTATTTTATCAAACTGTTTATGCACAGTATATTACTGAGGTAAAGCATGTTTTTTTATGGATGTATATATTTATTAAATCATGAGGTTTGGGCTTAAATAATGCTTAACCATTAGTTACTAGCTTTGCTACTTGTTTGCTAACCTCACGTTAGCCTCATAGCTGCAGCACAACACCCTTAAAGTACATTCAGACAACATGTGTTTGAATGATTGATTTGTTGGCTATGTTTTTAATTTGTTTTTTTCTTTCTCCTCAAGAAAATTTATTTCTTTTTATGCTGTCAATGAAGTTTGGATGAATATTCATGCTAATGTTGTCATTTGTGGTTTTTGAGGCATTGTTTACGTTCAGTGCTGAGAACACAGTATGTGTGGCCATGCACGTTTCAGAAGCTCTGTACTCTGGTGCTTCCCTCCCCCTCTTTCTCTCGTCTATAAACAGGAGGTTTCCTATCGCCGAGCAGGGGAGGAACAGCGCAGCCCTCAGTTACACAACACTCCAGCTAACCTTCTGTTGACATTCTGTGTTTGTTAAAGCACAGGTAATGTGTTCCACAATTACCAGTTCCTACGTAAAATGTGCGTCGGGTGGAAAAAGAGACATCCTGAATTTTGTGGTTTGTAGTCCCTGTTTTGAGACCATTTTCTCTAGTCTTTTCTTCTTCAAACTTTCCCCTTCTAATTAAAAGCTACAGACATTACTGGGTTTTTTGAGGGTATTGTTGTTCTGCTTTCTTTCATAATGACTTTATGAGGAACGTTCATGGTAAAGTACCCATGACGATAAAACATGATTTACCACAGTTACTAACAATAAGAAACATACCAACTATTAAATAGCGTATACAGAAAGTGGTTGTAGAGTCTGGTCCTCGGAATACTAAAATTTTAAACATCTATTAAACATCAGTGTCTTGTCTGTCCCTATCCACATTGACTATAATAATTACAAAATGAATTGAAACATTCATTTTCACAATCTGGTGTTGTTCCCCACAACAATCAGCTGCCTGAACACGTTTACCTCAGTGAAATACACTAAATGGCCAATGAYACGTGGACAACTAACCATCACAGACATATCCAAGCTTTCCCCAAAGTGTTGCTATGAAGCTGAATGAAATGTAGATAGATTAGAAATGTTTTTAGAAATTGCTTTGCAATTCTATAGCGTTACAATCGCAAAGCAATAGCAAATTCTATGCCTATAGCATTACAATTTCCCATTCACGTGAAGYAAAGGGCCCAAACCTGATAGTGTCCCTGTGCACAAAGCAAGCCCCAAGAAGACTTTGTTTGCTGAAGTTTGTATGGAAGAAATCGAGTGATGTCGACTTGAACACCAACAGCACCTCATACGTCCACATTCTACCATCCAAAAGTTAGTGGAAAGCTCTTTTTTGTGAAAGATTTTACCCAGTAGGAGTAGATATAAGGAAAACAAAACAGGGCTACAAAATGGAGTCTTGGGGTATTCCATAGACAACAGAAGAACAGAATGCACATTCTTAGGTCATTTCTGCCTTCATTTTTTTTTTTTTTTTTGCACCACAGCCTGTTTTTCACCTCTATTCAATTCCATTTTCTGCATACTGCCCAATCGTTTCCTTTAGCAATCATTTGAATGTGTTTGCAACTGTGCACACATCTGGGCACCTACGTAGATGCAAAATAATTCACTAGTGTTTCATAACATTCCTTTCCAAGTCAGAATATACTCAACGAATACCAGATTCCAGGACTGAGCTCCGTGTGTGTGTGTGTGTGTGTGTGTGAAAGAAAGTGAGAGTCACATGACTTTAAGGGGAAGGCATGAATCGCACCAGAATAACAACCCATCCCCCACTGACACACAGACACACATGCCTGCAAGGAGTCCCAAATAGCATGAATGTTTTTAATCAGTATACCATCTTTATAAATAGAAGTGAAAGCTGAGCAGCTGGGCTGATGTTAAAATATGTATAAGTAATACTTCTAATACACACTGTGACATTATCTCAAGTGCCAACTATCCATCCATCCACACTGAAACAACTGTGTTGACATCTGCTGCTATAGTTAAGCATGACAGGAAAGAGGTTGTGCAACAGGTCTGCAACCATGCGCCTACCCTGCTTTTACAACAGCTTCTCTTGCATGCCTGTACTTTTCCACCCTTAGAGCCTCATTTTTTTTTTTACCCCCACCCTTTTCCATGAGCCCTCCCTATTAAGTTCTGAATTCAGCAATAGCTATGACCCATGTACAAGTTTATATTCAAGCTGAAGGATCAGATAACACAAGTGTCAGCACGATAGGGCCGATTCTAATATGCGAGCTGTCGTCAGTAGTGCTTTAGAAGGCGTTTTCCTCTCTGATTGGTTGCCTATGTGTGTGTGTGTGTGTTTGTGTGGGTGGGTGTGAGTGCATGCGTGTGTGTTTTTCTATCATGGTGAGGACCAAACGTCCCCCACAAAGCTAGGAATATCTGACAGTTTTGACCTTGTAAGGTTATTTATCTAGTTTCAATGAGGAAAAGTGATTTTTTTTAAATATATCTTTTTGAATTAAAAAAGAAAAGGTTTCCTATTGAAATCCGAGGTTAGGTTAAAAAAACTAGGTTTATCTGTGGACATAGCATTCATTAGCTATATAAATGATTTTGTCAGTGGTCCTCATAAGTGTAAGCCACATACTTCCACAAAGGATACTATTTTCATGTATTATGTAGTATGGTAGTGAGCATTTTCTATCCCTATTTTGTTTTTGTAATAGCTCAAACCTCTGCCTCTTTAAGCTTTTATCCTAAAGTGTGTGTTTCCTATTAAATACTTGGCGCCAAAACCTCTCAAGTGACATTTCCCAAAATCAACAAGCATTTGTTTGCCCCTGTTTGACAGGTGGAGGCGTAGGTGCTGCACTCAATGGGTGTAACGTGAGGCCAGCATAAATGACTTTTTTTAGATTTATGAAACTAATAATAATATTTTTTATAGATTTACATATTAGTTTAAACATGATTTATAAATATATTCATTTATAAACTGATTGACAATATAATTTAAATGAACTATGAATCCGTAAACCAAACACTAAGGGTCCAAAAGTTTTCATTCATTAATTTTTCACACAACTTGTAGTACGTAGGGTCATGTACCTGGAACTCATGGCATGAGCCAGATTTGAACCCCTAACCTGGGCAGCGTGAGGCAACAGTGCTATCCACWAAACCATTGTGTGCCCCTATGCACTTTATACAACACATTTATACATAAGGTAGTGAAAGTTGGCTGGTACAGCCAGTACTGCGAACCACTTAAAGATATTATGGAGTACCGTAAAGAGGGAAGAGCAACTGCCTGCCAAAATATTCCAAGCATTTTCAGTAGGAAAACACATCTGCTTACGTTGTGTCATCTTAAACATCTTCTTAGAAGTGTAAGAAGTGTAATTGCTTCTATGTCATCCCGAATTGCCTTAAACCGTCCATGTTATGTTTCAATCTTTCATTACTGCAAGTTGTTAACGCAAACTTTCACTAATGCGCTGATAGGTTCATGATTCACTTCACCACTTTGCTAAMAGCTAATGCAAGCTACAAATCTAACTAGATCTTAACACAAGGCTGAATCCCAAATCCCKCTCTAACAACCTGAACAAGGGTACTGCTTGGGGACTCTATACACTTTAGAATGTGCTAGTTTTCTATTTTAYGCTATTTGGGATTCAATCCCAGAACAGTTAGGTTTTTCTTCATTTGTTTATTTTTGGAACAGTTGAGGGTATTCTAAAGCAGAAAGTGGAGAGATGAAAAGAAACTTACGAGATTTTCAGGACTGTCCACCACCTCCATGGTTTATTAGCCACATAACCGTAGGAAGAATTTAATTTTTTTTTACCTGTGCATATATGGCCAAAGGGATGTGTAGACATGACTATCACAATGATATGTTCTTATTGAACATCCCATTCCAAAAGCAAATGAAATTGTTTCACCTTGCTGTTATAATAACTCCCATTATTCAAAGCTGTCGCTCTAGATTTTGGAGTGTAGATTTGGGGATTTTTGCCAGTTCATACACAAGAACATTAGTGAGGTCAAGCACTAATGTCTAGTGAAAAGGCCTGGAGTAAGATCTGTATTTCAGTGTGTCCAAAGGGGATGAGTTCGGGGCTCTGTTGAGTTCTTCCACTCTAACCGCCTCCAATTCCGTTCACGGAAATGTTTTGTGCACTTGGAAACTGAAAACTGGATGATGTTTGTGCCTTTTGGTTACAGAGAAGGTACATTTTACAGTTAACGCATAAAAAACATCCTATATAATTGTGTGCATTCAAATACAGTATATGGAAAAAGTTTGGGGAAGACCAGCTTATGAGTTGTCAGGTGTTCACATACTATTGGCCACACAGTGTATTTGCCTCCTTAAAAAAATAAAATGAAATTTCGATGCAACAGACAACCTTTTAATAGTTACAAACTGCTTTCAGTAAAGTTGAAAACTATAGATCTAACTTGAGTCATTTGAGAGCAAATAGAAAGCCTGATCATGCCACCCAATACTAACATTTTAAGTACTGAATTACTGGAAAGGTTTAGTGCAGACTAAATGAGAATGAAAAGAAACCTGAACTTTCAGTCATTTACTGTTATTGACTCACTCAAAAAGATTGRGATTTGCACAAATGTAACATTTAGCCATTGCATTATTCTTACAAGGCTGTGTTTTAGAAACTGCAACAATGGAAGAAGTTAGACAGAAAACAGCACTGGGTGCCAGTAACCCAACTCAGAACACTCAAATAATTAGTCAGACCAGGGTGTTAACGTACTTTCACAACTGGTTGGGACAACGAATCAGGAAGATGCAGTATATTTTCTCATTTCGATTGCTGTGTAATACAGTTGATTTCTCTGCGTTTACATTAACAGCATGGCATTGGGTTGCTTTGTTGTCCAGGGTAATAGGGTAATCACCAAGAGTTGTGTGTGAGTTGCCTCCCCTGCAAGAGCATGGTCTGTTGTGTGTATTGCCTTATCTGGATTATTGGCTTCTGGACAACAATTCCAAGAGCAGGTGAGCAGTCACAGCTGCAAAACTGTTGATCTTGCATGTAGGAGCCCTATTGCGAAAACAGTCACATGACTCGTTCACAGATTATTCAAGCTCATGAAGTCTTGTGTGCTTGGCGGAAGACAGAATCAGCATATTAATAACTCTTTCAATCTATCTGCTCCTGTTGGTGAGACTGTCCTTGTTTTCAGTGATGGATTTCAAGCTCCATGCTGAGGTGACCAGTTGGTGAATCATTGACCAGCTGTTAGTGAGCCTTGGGGGCAGGATAAAAGGGGTCCTTTGATTAAACCCAGGTTAGCCTGTTTGTTAAAGGAGGTGATTGTGCAAGGGCACGCAGGCAAAGATTTGTTTATATGAAGAAATGTTTTCTTTATAAAGAAATACGGTTTTAAGTCTATCTATTTAACAAATTTATGTGCGTAGTGCCAATTGATGCACTCATACGGTATTACAGTATGAAAAATATCTGCATTGATAGGATCAAAATAACAATAAGGTAATTAAGATAATTATTTGTTAAATTGAGTTATTTAGTAGATTTAAAGTTTGACTGGCAGTGGGTTGTTTGTGGTGCTTACTTATGTTTCATGTCTGTACCTGTGTACTGGTGGAGTGGCAGGGTGGGGTATTTTTCCGACTGACCTTCCATGGCGTCGTACAATATATCAGAAATGATAAAAGATAGCCTTTGTTGAGGCTATGTAAAACTGTAAACAGGCTACCCACAACAAAAGATTTTTTAAAAATCCTAAAAAGAATAATGGTAAAAAGTGCAACTTCATGTACATTCTAGGGCCAAAAATATGTGGACACCTGGCCGTCACRCCCACACGTGAGCCATCMCCAAATTGTTGGTACAAAGAAGTACACAGAATCTGAAATAACACCATATTACCTTCATTGGAACGGGCCCAAACCTGTTGCAGGAGCACAATGTCCCTGTGCACCAAGCAAACTCACTTATTCACTCACTCTCATTGTCTATACCGCTTTATCCAGTATAAAGGGTCACAGGGGCCTGGACCCTATCTCAGGGAGCTTAGGATATAAGGGGGATACACCTTGGATGGGGTGCCAATCCATTGCACACATATATACACACAATCACAGGCTCATTCACTTACTACGGGCAGTTTGGAAATGCCAGTTGGCTTAATCTGCATTTTTCTTTTGGCTGTGGGAGGAAGGAGAGTACCCAGAGAAAATCCACCAAGGATGGGGAGAACATGCAAACTGGACGAGAACATGCACGCAGACCTGAGGTGGGAATCGAACATGGACCTTTGAGGTCTAAACCCCAGTGAAAAGCTCTGTAATTGGATATTCAAAWAGTACATGTGGTTGTTTTGTCCATATACTGTATTCTGTTCTATGGTAATCTCTATGTCAATATATCCCTTATTCAGTACTCATTATTTTGGCTTGAAATTATTTTCCATATTTTTTCCTCATTACAAATAGAGTTAATCGGTCAAGACAAGACATGTTTAATGTCTGACACTTGCTTTGGTAACTTTCCACAGGCTATAGACCTTTTGCAGCCGTGTGACTATCATGAAGTCAGTCACAACAGTGTATGGTGGAAGAACCAATCATTAATTAATTAAATAATTAATTAATTAGGTACTTTTTAAAAAATAATTATGTTTGAGTTAAATTTCAGAGCCAAAAAAAAGTTATCTAATGATTACCTGATTACCTACTACAGGGGTGTCAAACCCTATCCAGGGTATGCCATTGTGAATGCAGGCTTTCATTCCAACCAAGCAGAAGCCACACATGATTCCACCTCTTTAATTAGTCGTTCTTGGTTTTCAATAGACTATCAGGTGTGGCATTTGCTTGTTTGGAATGAAAACCTGCAACCACTCCAGCCCTTTCTGGCTTAACACCAGTGACAAACTAGATTACCTGATGCTTTGTAACACAGATAAAAGAGTAACTTAGCAACTGATTGCTTCTGTYCTGCTGATTAATCTCATACGCAGWATGTTATGTTGCAACATATTCAAATTAGAAACAAACTAATGAAAATCGATGAAGAAGGTAATAAGGATACACCATTTACAGAAGTTTGATTTATCATCACGTGAGTAAAAGTTACCTCAGACAGTGTACAAGGATTTCATTCCTCTTGGATTTTCCTCTTGAATCGAAACATAATTAGCTACAAAACTATATAGTAGCTTAATATCGGTTGACGGTACTTTTGCGTTCGTAACTGGCGTCATGGCACTCATGTATCTGCAAAAGGTCAATACTGACATTTCAATTAATAGCTATTAATTTATRAATGGGGTTCAATTCCAATTAGCATAAAATGGTAACCTCATTCCTACTGATCATAGGTTGTAGAATCAGGGATTAGAGAGGGATTTGGCATTGTTTTAGAAGCTAGTTAGCTGTGTTAGCAATGAATCGTAACCTGAATGATTCTGGGGCAATTCAGAGTGGCTTCAGAGAAATAACAAATTGTTATTTAAGATGATATAATGTTAGCAAATGTGTTTGTATGTGGGTTTTGGCACCAGCATCCAGGAAGTAACGTCACTTTTGACATCCATAAACAGGCAGGACCGCGACAGATCGCCTGTGTGACGTCAGGTGCAAAAACTCTATTGGTAATTCATAAATAAAGTAAGAAAAGCTTATAGGTACAAGCTTTGCACTACGCTCTGGCCATATCTTAATCATCTCACACTTTTCTTTTCTTATGGTTACACATGCTGTATTCAGGCCCCAAATTATCATCATTTCTAACTTACAACTTCACAGTTAAATCTGCTACCTGCGTCTTGCACAGGCAATATGTCACTAGTCTTATCTTTAGCTATATATATAGTCTCTTGTCTCACTCACTCATCGTCTATCCCGCTTTATCCTGTATACAGTGTCACGGGGGGYCTGGAGAGGCACGAGGCAGGGTACATCCATACACATACACACTCACGCTGTCTCTTGGGTATTGTTATATAAAACTGTATCATACAATGTACAAATTATGCAAATCMTACAAACAAGTGTCTTTAGGGTTTTTAACATCTTCCTGCAGTTTGTGTGTGATTGAGACTTGCACTTTGCGCAAGCCTTCCTATAGTAGCCTTGTAGTGCAAGACTAAACAAGCGAACACCATGCATGTAATTTTCTGAACGAGTACATCTGGGTTAGCGGGATTTGTCCTGGTGTTGTTTTTTAGTTAAATAGTTCCTTGAAGATCTACCTGTATGATAGTAAGAGCATGTTATAACCAGTTTTTAGACAGTTTTTGGTAAAAACTCAGTAGTGCTGTTTTACACTGTTTGTTTTGTTCTCAAACAGGAAYGACTTGTTTTCTGTTGTGTGTATTGTCATACAGAGCGAGTGTGATTCTTTTTTTTTGGCCAGAGGCCAAATGTAATCATTTTAAACATCCTGTTAATRTCCAACTGTGACATCAATACCATTCATTAATTCAATCAACACCTGCAACTCTTTATACACGTCAGGGTTGGACAAGAATTTCCTCAATCATCAATGTTTAGTAATGTGTAAGAATTAAAATGCTAGCTAAGC
>QMIH01001060.1:235990-252349 GCA_003987875.1 Clarias batrachus
AGAAAGAAAGAAAGAAAGAAAGAAAGAAAGAAAGAAAGAAATCGACACAATTTCTCATATGCCATATAGATAGCAGTAAAAGCACAAAAGAAAGAAAGAAAGAAAGAAAGAAAGAAAGAAAGAAAGAAATCGACACAATTTCTCATATGCCATATAGATAGCAGTAAAAGCACAGAATGGAGAAATGGGGAAAGAAGGTCAAAAGCATTGACAGTGTCCTACAACATGGGATTGTGGAGGAGAGAGAGAGAGAGAGAGAGAGAGAGAGAGAGAGAGAGAGATGGGATTGTGCATCCTCTTTACATCATCACATTGAATAATCCTGAGAGCAGCAGCTGAGGGGGAAGGGACAAAGCCTGCTTTCTCCATGGCCCCAGGAAGCCCTGCTCTAAACGTAAGGMCCCCATAGTCCTACAAACTCTGTGTGTGCCCTAAAACAAAATTCTAAATTCTGAATGAACAGATAATGTTTTTAAAGAAAAAAATAGAAAYACAGATGCAACTTGGAGACACACTATTCATATTCTTTTCAGGAGGTTTGTCATTAGACAAAATGGTGCAGGGGTTTTGTGCTTATGTGCATGCAATCTGTATGATAGGAAGTTTGCAGAACAAAGAGTACATTCATTAACATGAACTTGCAACATTCTTTAATTCATCTCTCGTATGGCTTGGATTTATTTCTTTTTAAAGATGTGAGCTGTCTTGAAAAAATAGTCCCAGGTATATCTTTAGTTGAGCTCAGTGATTAACTGGAGAGAGGTAGCTGAGGTTGAGAAACCATCTGAGCCTGGTGCCTGACACTGCTGCCATTTTTTCTAGGGTTTTCTAGGGTTGCAAATGTAGAGATGCAAATACATGTATGCTACAACTCAGAGCATTTTTTTTTTTTTACATCAGCATGTCATAGGGATCAAAACACTGACCTAGGATTTCGGTAGCATTATACATACCCTGTACGACTGAACATATGTGGACATCTGAAGATCCCACCCATACATAGGCCTTTTGCAAACTGTTGCCACAAATGTATAGGATCAAGAATAGATCAATGAACWGACCTATCAGGTACAGGCCCCTGGGATTATCAATCAGGATTTACAGTAGGCCTATATCTCTATATATCTATAGAGACAACACGGGTTAACATGATAAACATGAYTTACTCACTACTTGCCTCTAATTAGGTTTGCTCATCTTAAATCAACTGCTGGAAAGAATTTGTTGAAACGTTTGCAGTACTTATATATTTGCCTCAAGTTTAACCTGCACCATAAGTGAAATCAATCATGTTGAGTAAAAGCGATGATATGAACRATGAACATAACTGTAAATGCTGGATTAAATAATCTACTTTAAAATAAGATACTAATAAGCTACCAATAGATATTAATTAGGATTGATTGATTGATTTTACTTTTGTTTCTAACATTTCTTCCTGTGWTGTACATTTTGAGTTGCTTTTCTGTTCATCACACATTCTCATTTGCATTACTGCAAACCTCCTGTTTATTGTAATTAAGCTGGCCATTTTGGGTTAAACCTCTCTCGTTTTTTTTTTTTTTCCTGCCCCCAGAAATGCTGCTTATTGTATGTTTTTTGTTTTTCGTACCATTCTTTGCGAACTTTGGAAGCTAACAACCATGCCACAATTGAAGTAATTGAAATCACATTTTCCCCATTATGATGTTTGACATGACCATTAATTAAATAACTTGCCCATGGATCCGGACATGAAGCTCAATATARAAAATCTGAGTCTGCCGAATCAGTTTCATTATAGGTTATTTATAACATTATGTTATATATAAATTTAGATGTTTATAATTTGTTTGGGTATAAATATAGATATTTATATAATTTGTTAGGTGATATTGTACAATAAAGTGATGCTATTATGTGATCAATATTAAATGTAAAGGTAGCAAAAATAGGTGAAAACATATTACTTCTTGAGCTGTAAATAAAATCACACATGAAGACAAATTACATAATTCAAGGTTCCTCATTTGTGTTGTTGCTTCGGCAGCGAATTCTGAAACYACACATGTGATTCATATTTGTTATTCAGCCCAAAATTGGCTTCTGACTTTCTACTATGTTACTTTTTTATGTCACTATGACCACCATCAAATGTATTAACTAAGTTCAGGGCAGCTTAAATGAGTGAAGTTCAACTCATCACTTACAGAATTACCACATGTTAGGAAGGACTGTTTTGATGTGGCACACCTATTAAAGTGAAGCTTTGTGACRTGTCAGAGCATGTGTGTATTGCCAGGATGACCTGATTTTTAAAAAAATCAAAGAAGACACTGTGTTATGTGACGTGTTGTATGTGCTGAGCCAAATTCCACACCAGTCCAGCCTATCCTCTTGACAATAAGCAAACATTGGGTTTAATTCGCATTTTCATGATCTTTCCAACATACTGTTGACTTACTTGTGTGTGTGAACCATAGTAATATAGYATGTAGTACTGTACATTGTTAGAGTAATTCAATTTCAATCCAATTTCATTAAATAAATAAATAAAAAAAATATATATAATTTTTTAATATAAATTAAACACACTCATTTAACACACTTTTAGCTTAACAGATTTGTTGCTTAGCAAGCCAGAGGCCACAGTGGCAAATAAAAACTCCCTGAGTTCAAAGGAAACCCATTCTCATTCGAATGATACTGCATAGTGCAATTATAAAAACTGYCTTCTGATTATGTGAGCTATATGTTTAAAGTGCAACTATATAACAATGAAATTCCTTTTAGTTAACATAATTTTCATTTTGTTTGGGGYTACAAACTATTCACGGACTATTTAGTGAATAGTTTTACACCATACTTGCAACATACATGCAAGTATGGAGGCATGCAACTTTTTTTTTGTTAATGAATCCATGTACGAATGGATTCATAATGATGGCTGTATTTATTGTTCTGTATGAATTTAGAAACTATAATAATTTAATACCGTGGTTGGTTGTAACATTAAAGCTGTTGTTAACTTTATTTAGTTTAACCGTGCTCAAAGGTCCTTGCTCCCTGCAAATACTGTTTACTGTTTAAATACACTAGCTAGAGTTAATTACGAATTGTTTAATTACATGAACCTCCAACCAAACAAAGGGGGGAAAAACAATACTACTTTAATATTACAATGTAAAAAACATTTAATTACATAAATATAACTACATAAATGGTTCCTTTTAATGAAGTGATAATTCCACACATAAATATGACTATACGATACACATAAGTGTGACTATACCTCTCTCTGCTGCAGATTTTCAAGCCATTTTTGCCTTTTTTTTGTTAAACTACCTATAATAATTAAACCATGGGTAGATCATTCATTCATTTATTCATTCATTCATCTTTTATACCACTTATCCTGTGTACAGGGTCGCGYGTAGCCTCAAGCCTATCTCAGGAGACTTTGGGCACAAGGTTGTTTATACCCTGAACAGGGGGCCAATCCATTGCAGGGCACACACATAAACATTATAGTCAATTTGGGAACACCAATTAACCTAATCTACATGTCTGAGGAAATCTGAGTACTTGGAGGAAACCCACCAAACACATGGAGAACCAAACCCTTTGACCCTGTTGGTGTGAGGCCACAGTGCTATCCACTAGGATAGGCAGTATAATATGTAGATAATCAGGTCACGGCATTCTTTCGTAGTTTACGCGTTAAATACCTTGCCAAATTAACGCATTAGTTACTTGCCAATATTATAGAAAACGATAGGAAGATGCCATCCCCAAACTGTTCCCACAAAGTTAGAATTGTCCAAAATATCATTAATTGTCCAAAATGGTCATTAATCCGGAAGCATTAAGAGTTCATTTCACTAGAACTTAAGTCTAACTCCTGAAAAACTACCCCACATCTTAATCCCCCCCTTCACCAAACTTAACACTCGACACAATGCAGTCAGACAAGTACCGTTCTCCTGGCAACCGCCAAACACAGACTCGTCCATCAGATTGCCAGACAGGGAAGCATGATTTGTCACTCAAGCGAACATGTCTCCACTGCTCTAGAGTCCAGTGGTGGCATGCTTTACACTACTGTATCCGGTGCTTTGCATTGCACTTGGTGATGTAAGGCTTGGATGCAGCTGCTCGGACATGGAATTCACTGAGCTCACTGAGTGACACATTCTTTCATAAATGTTGTCCCCTGCTGTACTCACTATACAGCTATGACTGCGTGGCCACTATCAACTCCACCACCATCATTCAGTTTGTGGTGGGCCTGGTCTCTGACAACAGTGAGACGCCCTAACCTGGAGGAGATTATAATTCTGGAGAACTGGTGTCAGAGGAACAACCTCCTCCATAACGTCAACAAGACAAAGGAGTGGATAGTGGACTTCAGTACAAAGCTGGAGAGGAACTACCAGACCCCTCATAATCAACGTAAGCCCAGTGGAGAGAGTGGACAGCTTCAGATATCACTGTCTTCACATCGCGCAGGCCCTTTCATGGACCTGTCACATCAGCACCATGGTGAAAACGTGGTCAAAAATGGTGCTTAGGAATATCTACTCCTGCAACATAGAGAGCACCCTGACGGGAATCAACCTGGTTTGGGAACAGCACCATGCAGGACAGATGAGCTCTACACAAGGTGGTGCGATCAACTGAGTGCATCATCTGGACCTGCACTCAGTTTACAGCAAGCAGTGCTGGACCAAGACGATTCTGCTCTCCGAATTCCAACACAGATAGACTGAGGAGRAGCTAGGACTCAATTGATTTACACATAAATGAGGACTAACTATGCACTTTGAAAATGGATAGTTCAAATTGCTGCTCGTGAACGCATTTCACACTCCATGACCACCCATTCTACTGTTTGCACATTGCACGCATTGCACATTCCTTATACTTTATACAGTTTCTTTACACAGTTCATACCTTTCACATTTTATATACAGTATTTCTAGTTAATACTTTTTTTTTTTTTTTTTTTTACAATACTTTATTGTAACAAAATTACTACACATTGTAAATTTTGTATTTTACATTATTTTCTAGAGTAAGCATTCGAATTTGAAATAAAACAGGCAAATGTACAAGGCTGTGACATTGGTCTTTTTGTGTTTTCATGAATGTATGCTTTACTATTTACATTTTTTCATATATTATGTCACTTTTATTCTGTTCATTCAATAAATGTTTGGGATCAAGCTGTGCTGTAGCATTGCAGATATACAATGAAGTATTAAGACAACATATKCCATACGTTATAGTTCTGTCTGTGCATAAAACAGATGATGTTACTAATTAGAAGAGTTGTGCTAATTAGAATCAGCTGGTTTAGTTAATGGACAGAACAAACAGAACGAATATGTGGCAGGACTTCTGTCCGCCTTTGCACACAAAATGGCTAAAACTAGGGAATTCTCCAAGGACATTTTTGTTACCATTTTTTTTGTACATGATCCTCAGGAAGTAATCAAGCATGCACGGATTGAGCAAGTGAAAACAGTGTACTGCAGACGTCATTTTGACTCAATGCCCAGCTGGATCCAGCAGGTTTTGAAGAATAAAGGCTTCATGCTAAACAATGAGTGAATTATTTAATTAAATAAAAAGTTATTCTTATTATCTTGATTGCTTTTGTCATTTTTTGTAATGCTAAGTACTTTTTTTGCATTTCATTATTTGGCAGTTCTTTCCATAATACATCAGACTTTACACGGGGTCAAACAACAAACAATGACTGCCATGACTACATAACAACATTAACTTCTGAGCTACCACTGACATAATAAAGCTAAACCTGCCACAGTATTATGAATTAACATACATCTGAAATTTCTTTCCTTGTCTGTCATTGAATTAGACATTTAACCTCTTATATTTATGAAACTGAATGTCAAAAACAAGAAGCAAATAATACACAGACTTGCTTAATACCCATCTTTGGTGCATCTGATATGCACCTAACAGCACATGGTAAACGTGGCCTTTGGGTAGAGGGCTCATTTAAACACATATAAAGTGCTATTAATGTATCATAAATGTTGACATTACTGATAATACTACATGTGGCACAAGTGCTTAACAAAGGATTCACAATCTTCTCTTTCCTCACTCCAAAACCATATTACGCCACAGTTGCTCTTTATACAGACACAGCACAGCTCTGTCAATCACATTGTGATCATGTTAAATATAATCAGTTACACTACCGGTTTCCCTGAGCTTATKGTCCAACAAATTGGACACATTGTTGTTTTGCTCTTCATCATTTAGTACACTTGTGAACTGTGGAGGCTTAGTCTAATTTTATTTTAAAAATCCTAGGACATTACTATGCAGCCCAGGTTTTTTTTTTTTTTTACAGGAAAAAGGAATTGTAGGGTGGTGCTTGAGAATCATTGACATAAAAGATGAACACAAAGGTAGTAATGAGATGTATTTTGATTTATACATGGTTATAAAGTGCACTCAAAAAATTTACTATACCATTCCTTAGCATTGTGTTACCATTAAGCATATACCTTTTGTTGTATTGTATGTATTTTTAGCATTGTATGGAAAGGTACACAAAGTGCATTTTTAAAGCCTTAATCTTAAAGCAAATTATGCTGCTAATGTACTTTGGGCAATTTTTTAAAGTACATGTCGCACACATTTCCAGTTGAAAAATACATACTTAAGGAAGTGGGAACCACCCTAATAACTAGAGTGCAGGTTACAGTCCAACATGCAAAAAAAAAGGGGGGGGGGATCACTTTTGTGAACAAAATGTATCACAACTGGAATGTATAATATGGCCATTTCGTTTTTGCCATGCATGCTGCACTAATACTTTTCCTACCATCATCAATCTATTTATTTTGTATTAACATCTGCATTGATATTTTTGTCATGCATGCTGCACTGATACATTTCCTGGCATGATAAATCTATTGTTTAACAACATGCATTGTTTTTGCCATGCATGCTGCTCTAATCTTTCTGACCATTAATCTATTATTTTTTCTACGCCCTTATTGTTTGATTAACTTGTAATTTTTTTTACAGTCCTGGCACCTTTTTTACCATCACCCTTCCCTGAGTCTTTGTTCAGCTTGCATAGTTTTAAATGTACATTTTAATTTAATTCTTAACTTTTAATCTTATATTTGAAGCACCCAAACACTTATGGTATACAAGTAATTATTTGTTAATATATTAACTGTGCATATATTTATTATGTGATACCCTATAGACTGTCTGGTTAAAATAAGACACAAACAAGTATATTAAACAAGACACAGAAATTACTTAAAAACGTGAATTTTATTTCAGTTCACAAATAGTCATTTAAACAGCAAGATATGGCTGAACCTCAAGTGGCTCCCTGCTCCGTAAACAAGTGGACCACACAGGAAATAGGGCTTCTTTATTCGATTGAAGTGCACTAAATGCCCAAAACGAGGAGGAGGGACTGAGGGATCTTGGAATCKGATTGGCTGCTCTGACACTCCCTCTTTACTGCTTTAATTACTTCCGTAACAAAACAATGCATCATAAAAAAAAGCACACAAACACAACATGATAACGGCAAAATCTAGATAAAAAACCGGTCATGTTGTTCTGCTGGCCTGTGCACCACACACTGTGTTTACCTGTGGCGAGTGTTTTATGTACAGGCCACGGCGTCACAGAACTGTTTAAAGTCCCTCAGCATGAAGTCTTCGCTCTGCATGACGTCACTCTCGGACGGAAAGTACTGCATRCTGTCTTCSCGCTCGAGCTCAGGGAACGTGAAGAAGTGGAAAGCCTGGCTGGCGGTGAACGAGAGCTCGGGGCTGTCTAACAGCGCGCCGCGAGCGTTCTCGAGCACCCCGAGGTACGCGTCCATGTCCGCGGGGTCCAGCTCGCAGTCGGATGAGCTGTCCGTGCCCACTGAATCAGAGCGCATGTGCATGAGCTGGTACTTCTCGTGCATGAGGAACTGGTTGGTGTTGCGCGGCGCGCGCATCCCTGGCGCGCGGCGGCCGCGGACGTTGGCTGGCCGGAGCGACACGGAGCCCGAGAAGCGCCGTGGCCTCGGCGCGTTGCGGCGGAAGACCGGGCGGAGATCTGTTCCACTTTCGCTGTTCCACCGCCTCCTTCCGTTTCTATGCCAGCTGTGCTTGGCTCTCTTCGACTCCTCCTCGTGCTCGAGTTCGTGTTTAACTGACAGCTCTTGGCTCTGAACTTCCCTGTGGCACATCATTCCCTTCCCACACATTCTGTCTTCGTATAGCGTTATCTTCTCTCTCTCGCCTCTTGATCGTCTTCACATCGTCTTCTCGACGAGGAAACAAAGAACAGTCTCACCCGTTTATTGGGGAGGTTTTGTTTCTCGACTCGAGGGGGTTCACCCTCAGTATCTCGATATGCTCTACCTTTTTACAATCTTCTCCGTTTTTTTCTTTGTCACTGGCTTTCGCAGGTTCATAGCCTGACGCGGTGCCTCCTCGGTAGGCAGCTTGACTCAGTCACACCCCTCGACAGTCCGTTTAACACCTTCTTTCTCGTCGTTATATATAGCAAGTCTAAAGATGAGGTTAAATCGTGGGGAAATTAGCTTATAGTTTGTTTGACGTTTTTATTACAAACAAACTATTTCGCACAACCCCACAGMTACATCAATATGCTCTTGGCAGTTATCTTCAACGGGAGAGCGACTGCATAGCTGCTTATATAGCATCCGGACGCTGGGCGTGCTCTTGAGTTTAAGGGGTTGTTCGTTTATTGTTTGGAGTGGAAAATACAAATAAAATAGAAATCCCTAGTCTAACACGCGATATCCCAGAATCGTAAGTAAATGTGTTTCTTATGTAAATAATTGGAAATGTGGTAAGCCGTGATTTAAGGCTTACATAGCAGACTATGTTAGACCGTAACCCCACCCAYAGCTTTGAAATAATGGTTTCTTCCATTGAATGGTTGTGGACCGTACAGCTGGTCTAGGATCGGTTATTGCTATCCCAAACAAGCTAAACCTATCAGCAAAGGGAACCTCGAACAGGTAACGGATCAGTTGTATCATCCTTAGAGGCACAAAGAAGCTACGTGCAAAACTGCATACTAGCGCACTACCRCTTTAACAGAAAGAACAAGTCTGCCGACCATTTTTTACCATTTTATGGAGGTTGTTTTGGACATGAACAACGGCGTTAACGCGAAAGCAACGGCTCCAAAATACWCTCAACCTAAGATTTATCTGCACAATGACGTTCCCTTCCATAACACATGGCAATTTCTTTTAAAAAAAATCTTTACTACTTATTCAGGTATTGCAATTTTCACTTATCATCCCTGAACATAATTCCAACAATGTATGATTCAGTTCACTGTACATAGATGTTTGACACATGACTTGAGTAAAAACTTTAAAAATACCATACACCTTCTCTCCTTTACACCTTGAAGTAACGTTTTCACTGAATTCCCATTCTGACACAGTTAATCATCCATGTCGTGGTTCAGTTCCCACCCAATGCCCAAACCCCAGCCACTGTATACCATTTGGGTCCCAAGCCCAGATAAAATGGGAAGGTTGCGTCAAGAGGACCAATAACAATAATCTAATCCATTAGACAGATTAATAGACACCAAATCCTCAAAAAACCTGAGTGTGAGTTGTAATGGGAAACTAGTGTTGTTTTACAAACTGCCACATGAGTACCACACAAGTACCTCTGTCAGGGCTAAAAATAACACCAACTACACTGTAGTCTCATGTTACCTATTTTATATATTAGGGAAGCTGAAGTAATGCTTATTCATAACTTATACACACTGTATGGAAAACACAATGTATAGTGTACAGAGCAAAACATTACAGACGTTGCCGTTAAAGGAAAAACATCCTCAAAGAGTATTAAAATCCTATTTTATTGTTTGTTTTTTGCTTTTGCTAATAATAATAATAATAATAATGATAATAATATCTTCTGAATTTTCAGTCTATGCATGCCAATACTTATTACACAGCCCTGCTTTAGCCTTCTTGTACCACATGAATAAGGAAAAGTCTCATACCAGATCATAAAAAGCCCAGATTAATACTTTCAGATTAGTCTTAAATGTGGGCTTATTATTAAACAAGACAATAAAATCAAGTTAATATCAGGTAGCATTGACCACAGTCTGATGCTATATTTTAGTACAACATGCATCGTTACAGCTAACAGGTACATGTTGGTGCATTTACATATTAGAAATGATCAATGACTAGTCTATATCGATCGCCTGTGTCCTAAAGCCTTAAGCACATTTTTAGGAATCTTCTAGCTTCTAATTAGAGGTTAAATATCACTTCTACTTTTAGGTAATGTGAATAGGATGTGGAGCTTTGCTTCCGCTTAATAATAAGATGGACATGTAAATTGCATTATGACATAATTGTGTTGATAAAAGTGTTATTGTAAAATAACTTTAAACTACTTTATTAAMAATAGGTAGCTGTTATGGAAGCACTAAGGTTATATTGGTTATAGTACAGTATATTGTTGCATTTGAAAATGAGTGAGATAAAGTCAAATGGTTTATTAGACTCCTGGGACCACAGGATGATATATCCTATAACACTGAGTCATTTTGTATGACTTCTCAAAGTAAAGTCTCTTTTGCTGATCAGTATGAAATAATTACCAGTAGGTAATATTTTAAGTATGTATGATTCTCATACATGTGAAGTTACACATTTCATAGCCATAACAACAGAATAACTACTGTGCTATTATTAATCATCACACAGACATTACAACATTTCCCCCCATATCCCAGGTTGTTAAGAAACTGGGCTCAGAGCAAAGGCTCAGTCATGATACAGCACCCCTGCAGCAGATAGGATTAAGGCCCCTGCTTCAGGGTCCAAAAATGGCTCTTTTGTGGTCCTGGTCTTTGAACACTGACCTTTGGATCAGTAGCCCAGAGATTTACATTTTGAACCAAAGCTCCTTCTTTATGATTTGTGAATATAAAATATTTGTTTTTCACCTCATAGCCATGCCATCCTGAAAAAAAACTCCAAGTCACATCAGCAGTTGGATAGTTAAATGCAGTCTATGTACAAAGCATCTCAGTTATTCCAATTGAAAGGCTTTATTGGATTTTAAAAGATTTCATTAAAAAATTGATGTCAGAACTGCCAAAGCCTAAAGGCTGATGTCTTGTGGTCTGTTGACCCAATAGTAGACAGTTAAATTGCATTCCTTAAACATAAACAGATATATTGAGCCTGTGGTTTGTCACCTTTTGAGATTAAATTCAGTTATGGGAATATAAACTTAAACACCCATTAAACAGGCAGCACCCCTCCAACTTCTACCAATGTGTATTGTAATTTCACATGTAAATTTGAAAAGGCAACAAAGTCACATTCATTTATTCATGTTCAGCCACATCATCCTCCTTGGGTACATACTGGGTGCAGAAAACAACATGGATAGTACCATGCACATATGCTTTTGCACCTTGGTGCAATTAAGAGTAGATAATCCACATACCAGCATGTTTTTTGGGAGATGAAATGCAACTCGAGAGCCTGGAGGGATATGAGAAAAACATGTAAAACTCGACCAGACAGTTACCAGAGCTCAGGATCACACCAGGGACCCTTGAGCTGTGAGRCAGTAACTCAACCTATGGCTCCACCATGTGGCAGGCTTTGGTTTTGTGTAAAAGTGCAAGGCAGTGCTATATAATAGAAGTACCTAATTTTTTCTTCACATTTTTTAAAATKACTTTCATTGCARTTAGTTAACAGTTTCTAAGTGTTGCATGTTTTGGAGACATTGGTGTTATATAGCTTTTGTACTGGTTAAAATAAGTTTAGATTATTATATCCTGAGGGAAATCTCGAAGACGGTTACAATCCATAGCAGGGAACACATAAAAACACACTATTGACAATTTGAGAATGCTAATTAACCTAATTTGCTCTGGATAGTGGGAGGAAAGTGGGAAGCCCCCTGGGTAAACCCTCCAAGCATAGGCTAAACATGCAAACTCCATGAACACAGACAAGGTGGGAATCGAACCCTTGACCCTGGCGGTGTGAGTATTTTTTTTGCTATTTTGGTCTGTCCACATGCCATCCGACACTTTGAGCGACATTATAGCTGATATAGCCATCGTTTCTGTTGCAGTTACTTAAGGAGGCGGGTTTGGCAGGTCGATGCCCAATAGTCATTCAAAATCTTTGGGCAATTTGGAAATGCCAGTTAACCTAGTCTGCATGTCTTTGGACTGTTCGAGGAAGCTGGAATACATTCCAGGGTGCGCTTACAGCCGTCTCAGTCTCCGTGAATATCTTTCTGAAACCTGTCACTATAATTAACTGAAATTCCGCGAATACTTCACACATCGACATGAGTAATATATCTATATAAATCTTAAAGGGTCTACTTTTAAATAAAGCAAGTTAAATAAAAAATAAATATTCTCATTTTCATGAGCTTCCTGCATGTATAGAAGATGTGACGTGTTGTAGAGGTTTTTGAAGTACAGAACAACACTGAAACTCCGTCAGAGAACGGAGTTAAAGAGTTATTTGCTCCACCGGAGGAGAATACAGTAAGCTGCTACCATGGGTGAATTATTAAGTCTCATTTAATCCTTATTCTGATAATATAAATCTCATATTATTTTATTTTTCCTTATTGTGTCTAGCTTTGGCCAGCTTATATGTAACATTGTCTTTCAATGTCACTTACATAGTTTAGGGTAGCATGTCGAAATCACTGCTAAATCATGCTAACATACTGCCTTATGTAGCTTAGCACAAACATGTTATTGAGCTAACATGTTCGTATTAAGCTGCTTAAGCTAATGCATTATGTAGATTACAGATGGTTGTCAGTATCAGCTGTGGTGGAAATGTCTATAATATATTCACCACGTTTTGGATACATTTAGCTTCCGGTAGCTATTTGGTTCAGTTTCTGGTWAGCTTATGAAACTGCTATATATAATGTTATTTAGCGCAAACACTTTAGCTCCCGGTGGCTAAAATATTATCTAATGTAGCTTATTGATATTCACATATAAGAACAAAAAGCCCCCTGGTTTTTTATTTGTTKTATGACATTACAAAAGCTTGTGTTGTCTTTATGCATGATCATTAGCAGGGGTGTCCAAATCCAGTCCTGGAGGGCCAGTGACCAGCACAGTTTGTAATTCACCAACACCTAAACACACCCACTGAACCTAGTAATAAACAGATTAGTTAAATCAGCTGTGTTTGAGAAGAAGAAGCACCAAACTTTGTTGGAAATTGGCCCTCCAGGACTGGATTTGGACACCCCTGATCATTAGTGATTGATGATGATGATATACAGTAGTTTATTTTATTGTGTTATCATGCTCATGTTGTATTTTTCTTTTTTTAATAAACAGTTGTGACAGTGAAAGTGATCAGCCACCTGTTTGATAGAAAACAAGGGCTCTAGATGGCTCGGGATGGATCTCTTGTAATTTTAAAGTGGATGGACACGCAATAAGTATCTGTCTGTACCTGTCACTGTGTACAACCAGCACATGGACTGACCTCAGGTACATACAGTAAGTGTTACTCCTGCTAGTAACAGTGTCTGTTTGCAGTGTAAAGCAGTGTATGGTAAGTATCAAAAAACACCGGGGAAACGCCAGGTATGTCATGTTCACTTACGTCTTCAGTTAACCAGGAACTGCTTTTTGAAAGTGGCACAAAGATGTATGACTGTGTACAGGATGTAACCCTGCGTTCACACCGAACGCGGCGAGAGCGTCAAAACTGCYGGAAGTCATTCATTTTAAATGGGAGCCAGCTGAGAAGAGTGAAAATATTTCTGTCATATCTACGCATATGGTTAAAAAAATACTACTGGAGAAATAAAGATTTAAAAAAAAAAGAAAATCCAATTAAGACACATTTCAAAGCAGTCATTTCTTTCTTTTTTTTCCTTCTTTCTCTTAAATATATATACATCCATGCCATTTTAGATATAGCATGCAACAAGGCTATTCTCATAAAGGCCATGAAGTGTTTATATTGAATGTGTTTTTTATTGTCTTTTCACTAGTGGATGAGTGTAAAAAGAGGTGGAAGTCTTTTAGGGACACCTACAGAAAGGAAAGGAGGAAGGAGGCAGGGAAGAAAAGGAGTGGAGCAGGGGCAAGTCAAAGTAGGCCATGGCGTTATGGTGTGGTCATGAGCTTCATTAACCCCTTTCTTGAGGAGAGAGTTACTGCCAGTAATATGGTAGGGGGGGTTGGGGAAGCCCTGACCCCACTGGAAAGAGAGGACTGGGCCAGGCAAAGCCAGGGAACATCATCACCACATACACACACACACACACACACACACACACACACACACACACAGAGGCTGCTAAGTGCTGACCAGAACAGTGAGAGCCAGCAAGACGAAACCCAAATGGAGAACAGAATTCATACAGGACATTCAAGCCCTTCGTGCTTGGCAGTCATGGAGAACACTGTTGAGGGTCARACAGGAGGAATTGAAGGGAATAAACGAAAGAGGAGGAGAGCACAGGAAAGTGAAGAAAAGAAAGAGTTTGAAGAAAGGATGCTKACCGCCTTGGAGGCTGTCAGCAGGAGATCAGTCACTCCTCCGGAGGACAGTGACAGTTTACTTTTTAAAAGCCTCCTGGAGGATTTTCGCACACTGCCTGTGCAAATAAGGCAGGACTTAAAGTTTCAAATACATAAAATGCTATATGAAGCTAAATGTCAGGAGGCGGGACACACTGGGCATTGGGGGGAGAGTAACGGGGTGCAGCTGACAAACCTGTGAGGGGTGTTAGTAAGCTTATTTCCCCCGCAGTCCTGTCAGCTCCACCTTGTGTCAACCTGTAGGGTGCATTATGTTAGTTCTAAGAATGTTTTAAGATGTTTTGTTTAAAAGTATAGTTCCAGTTTGAGTTATTTATAAGTGTTCATTTCAACAATGTTTGAGTGTTTGTTATTTATAAAAGTATTCATTCCAGCAATGTTTTTATAGTTTTAAGTATTTGATTCCAATACAGTGTGTATGTGTATATATATATATATATATATTACAAACCCACACAAGTTTCTATACAGAAAGTGGTGATGTATTAGGGATTTTTTAAAGTTATTATCTCACTGTTAATATTTTTTTTTGCATTTAATATGTGTTAAAGTTAAAAGTTAAGAAAMTAAATAGATACCTGCAAGACTCATACATCAAATAATAATTTTATTTGCTACTTATTTGAGTGGACATCATATAACATTAAATATAGATATAAATGATATTGTCATTAAGATAACAGAGGGATGTTCAAAGTAAATGCTCAGTGGTTTAAAGTTTCAATGATATGTCAGTACGATGATGTGTTCGCTGTCCTTCACTCTTTTGACTGCGGTGTAATTGACAATCCTCTGCAGCTGATGACGATGTAGGGTGTTAGTGTCTGCAAAGAAATACATAAACATGAAATACATAATGCTGCCAACTCGGGCGACCTCCTGTAGGCCAGCAGCTTTTCCGTCTCCTGCTGATGATATGGGCATCCCAGTGCTGCTTCTGGACCTCCGCAGGAAGTTGTGCAAGACACAGGTAGCCTTCACACAGGCATCCACGTTGTCAGGGCTGACCTCAATGACTCCTTTGTACATACGCCACTGAGCTGTGAGAATACCGAAGGTATTCTCAACAATCATCCTGGCAATTAAAAATTATTTATTTTTTATTAAAAATTCTTTTGTTGGCAGGCAGATTGTGTCTCAGCAGAGTGGAAATGCCTCATCTGCTACAAACACATGTCGTTGGGGTCCCAAATGTTCTGCACCTGGAGGCAAAGCATCCTGTGGTAGGCCAAGGGTTCCCTGCCTGAGTGCCTGGCCGAAGGTGGAGTTAGCCAGCGCGCCACCATCACTTGTCCTCCCGTAGTTGCCCACATCCACTACCCGGAAGCAGTACTGGGCATCTACCACTGCCAGGAGCACAATAGAGTAAGTCCCCTGGTAGTTAAAAAACAGGGACCCGGGCAACCTGACTTTTGATCCTCAGGATATCAACACATCTTTTTCAGATTTCTATAGAAATCTTTATACAACTGATTATCATGGATCAAATGAGGATTTGATTAGATACCTAAATGAGATTTTTCTTCCCAGTATTTCTGATGATGCTAGGCGCTCTTTAAATGCCCCTTTTACCAGGGATGAAATTTGGCATGCCATTCAGTCAATGCCATCCGGTAAAGCTYCGGGCCCGGATGGGTTTCCTATAGAGTTTTATAAACAGTTTTGGCCTGAGCTTAGCCCTATTTTAATGCAGGTGATAAATAATCTTTTTGAGAAGAATCCTTTGCCTGAATCCTG
>QMIH01001061.1:0-10431 GCA_003987875.1 Clarias batrachus
AAATGAAACCAAACACACTGCCTAACAAAAAGAAACTCGTCGCCGGAAGTGACGACATAAAAGCGCTACAGGCTTTCACCCAAACCGCCCCTGTGTGTGAGGAGTGTGCACTATGTAGTGTGCTTGACCCTGGTGTCCTACAGTCAGAGTCAGTGCCCCGGGTGAGTGAGTGCGGAGTGTTTGTGAGCGGGCCGTGTGACAGTGATACTGCAGAGTTAGCACCGACACCGCTAACCTCCAGCAACGGTCAGAGACTACATAATAATCATCATTATTAATATAATAATAATAATATTATAATTAGTATTATGTTTTCATTTGTATTAGTTTTTCTTAAGATTGCTTTTCGACAGTGTAACTGTTAGCCGGGCAGCTAATCTTAGTTAACTAGCCAGCTTGTTTGCTAATCTGGTGTTAGCCGGTTCTGTCAGTGAGGAGGTGCACGAGCTGTTTGGAGTTTTAGTCAAAGCTGTAGTTCTATTCCCCTAATCCTAACACTAACTAATCCTAACACTAACTAATCCTAACACTAACTAATCTTAACACTAACTAATTCTTACTTTAACTAATATTGACTAGCATTATCCCAAATTAACCCTAATCTTAATCCTCACAAACCATAACCTTAACTAATCCTATCCTTATGTTACTAACCCTGTTTCCAGTCAGCAAATAAACTATGTGCAGTAAATTATTTAATTTTAGAAATAATCACACACTCATGCAGGAAGTGTGTAGTTTAGTGTGTGTGATCAGGAGAAATAAATGTCATACAGTGGGATGATGATGTTCTTCCACTGTCTCTCCTCACTTGTAACTAACTCTGTGTGTGTGTGTGTTTCCATCGCCCAACAGGACTGATCTGTGAGTGTGTGTGTGAGAGTAAAGGATGAGCTCATATTTTGATGAACATGACTGTGAGCCCACAGACCCTGATGAGCAGTACAGACAGAACGCCCTGCTAGAGCTGGCCAGGTCCGCATACACACACACACACACACACACACACTTTTAGGTATGTGTAAACAATCTCATACTCTCACACAAACATGGAAACATTGTCAAGATACTCTCACTTTTTGACACACACTGCTATACACACTGTCACACAAAATCCTGACACCCTTTATAGCCAAAGTATGCGCACCCCTGACCCTCACTGCTGTGTGTAGGACTTCCTGAAACCCAGTCAGAAGCATACGGTTGTACAAAGCATCTGTGTGTGCTGTAGTATTACCGTTCCCCCTGTTTCAGCGCGACATTGCCCCGGGTACAAAGTGAGCCTCATGAAGTCAGGGTGTGTTAACGAAGGAATGCCAATGGGGTGGGAACCAGATGATCATCAGACTCACTGTAGGTGTGACCGGCATGTGGGTGCACATACTTTTTGACACATGGAATATGTGGAGTATAGACTGTGGTGTAAGTGTTGTACACAGTAATTTAGCATGTGTTTTGTTTCCTCCAGGTCTCTGATGCAGGGTCTGGACGTGGACTTTGGGGCTCTGGAAATTTCGGAGTGGGACCAGCGTCTCCCTCCTCCGGCAGCTAAAGACGCGGTGCAGAGGCTCTCTCTGTGTGTCGTCTCCCCGCAGCAGGCAGGTAACGGCCAGGCGCATCAGGAGAGGGAGGGGCTGAGGCCTCGGCGGATAGGGGGAACACAGCCTGAGGCGTGTCTCACTCATGTGTGTGTGTTTGAGCAGATAAAGGGCTGAAGTGTCCTGTGTGTCTGTTGGAGTTCGAGGAGCAGGAAACGGTGCGAGAGATGCCCTGCAAACATCTGTTCCACTCCAGCTGCATCCTGCCCTGGCTGGGAAAGGTGAGGGACACACAGAGTTTGAGACAGGGAGAGGTAGTAAGACAAGGAGACAGAGAGAGATGGGGAAAAACAGAGACACAGAGAGAGACTGAGAAATAAATAATAAATGGTGAGAGGCAGAGAGATAGAAGCAAGGACACAGATGGAAACAAATGGAGAGAGCTAGAGATGCTGAGAGAGACAAATGGAGAGAGGCAGAGAGAGACACTGAGAAAGAGATGGAGAGAGGCAGAGACACATGGGGACAGACAGACAGATAGAAACTTATAGTAAGAGATGTAAATGAAAACAAAGAGTGAGGAACTGTGATGGAGACAGACCGCATGAGGGAGACCAGTGACACCAGCGAGAGACAGACAGGTCAAAAGAGAGATGAAGACTGAAGAGAGACAGACAGGATACTAGATATAGACATACAGATGGACAGGAGGAGGCAGGCTCAGAGAGAGACTATGAGAAATACAGAGAGATGCAGATAGGGATTCAAAGAGAAACACACACACCTATGACTGTTATAGCGTGTGTGTGTTTCTGTTTAAAAGACACCCGAGTGCTGTGTGTTTCAGACCAACTCATGTCCTGTGTGTCGACTCGAGCTGCCGACCGACAACCCCGACTACGAGCAGTTCAAGAAGGACAAGGTAAGGCTGTATACACACACACACATACACACACGGCTATGACACAGCACCACCCAGAGGGCAACAGACACCTGACAGTTCTGAAAACTACCATCACTGTGTAATCATTCTGAATACAAGTGTATTTGTGTGTGTGTAATAATATTTTTATTTTTAAAAACTGACTAAAGGATTGTTATTAATAAAATGTGTGTGTAGGATCGCCGGAAACAAAGAGAACACCGTCTGGAAAATCTTCATGGAGCCATGTACACATAATACACACACACACACATACACTTTTGCACTCTTACGTACACAGTTAAACTGCAGGGCCTAAATCATGACACGTGGCTTTGAGACGCTGCTGTGTTTCTCTGATGCAAGTAAGTTGGACCAGGTTTATATAAATGTATAATTATAAATTACGTTACAGTGCGGTTTATTTAAACAAGTGTTTTGTTTTCGATAGTCCTTTCTTTTGTGATTTTGCATAAAATACAGTGCTGAGCATAAATTAGTACACCCCGTCAGATTTGTCCGAGAACCTTTTCTTTCTTTTCAAAATCAACACTATACTACAAAGTACTCCCACAAATGCGGCCCACTGATGGCAAACAAGACACAGTATGTAAATGTGCACACAGCACAGAGTACACACACTAACCAATTCATTCAAGACCCATATTGCTAAAAATGAATTCACACCCCCCCCCAATGAAAGTCTGAGGAGAAAAATCCTAATTAACAAGAATTCAACAACAAATAATTATTCGTTATCCATGTGTCCATCAGACAGATGATTATAAAAGGGCGTCACTTAACAAATCTCCCTCCCAAGCAACTGGAAGAGCAACGTCTCAAGCCCTGTGAAAGAAAGAATAGAAAGGTGAAGGCTACAAGAAGATGAGCAAAGCTTTATCCATCAGTCAGGATACTGTAGCCGACGTGATTTAACAAAGATAGAAACGCAGCCACCTCACAGAGACGTCCAGGCTGTCCACGGAGTGTCTTCTGATGAGAAGGGTTGTAGAACGTCGCCATGCAGGATCACTGCAGTTAGCTAACGTAGAAGTAGAAAGCCAAGCTGGGTTTCCCGTGACACAATACAGCGTACACTGCAGAGGAAAGGCATGCGTGGGTGTCGTCCAAGAAGGAAGCTTCTCCAAAACTTGTAGTTGGTCTTTCGGTTGCTCCCAGCAAGCAGTCTGGTCGCCACAACGGACCATCCGATCTGCACACAAGCTTGGCCTCAGGTTTTTACGGCAGATGCAACCCTCCCATTTTATCTGGACTTGGCACCAGCACTGCATTTAGTGCCATTTCCTGGGAACTGAACCCGGGCCTTCCGCGTGGCAGGCAAGAAACCACGACTGCCGGGACTGTACTAGTGTAGGTGAGGAGTACAAAGTTAAAATGCATGGCGCCTACAGAGGAACATGGTGGTGGTAGTATTGTCCTTCTGGCGAGCTACATTTCATTGATGGCATCATCTTCTCCCTCGATATAGAGCAGTACATTGGTGAATTTATGATTCATGATACTTGCATGACAACGATAGAAAAACACACATCTAAGGCCAACAACAGGGTGAAGGTCATTCCGAGGCCAGGTATGTCTCCTGATATGAACCTAAACAAACACAAGAACGGGGAATTCTGAAGAGACACGTTCTCCATCCAGAATCCAGGCTCGAAAGTAAAAGAGGACATTCTGGACGAATGGATGCCTAGAAGACATGGTGCTGTCCTTATAGATCATAGAGGTCACACAAAATACTAGAGGTAGTTTTAATTTTGGGGTGTGTTCATTTTTGCATCAACTAATTTGAATAAGTCTGAAGATTTTATAATCTTTCATTTAATGAGCTAAGCAAACTCGGTTTGGTCAAAAATTTGGAATTTGTTCTCGTGTTCATTGAGATGTTTAAAATCTCACTTTTCATTTATGCTGAGCACTGTATACATCACTCGTACTGGAATTACTGGGGAAAAATATGATGGTTAGTGTGTAAAACATTTATTTATATATATTTTTTACCAGCCAAGGTCTGAGTAATTTGTGAAAAACAAAACGTATAAATGTAAAAAAGAAAAATTAAGTCAGCAGTTATTTTATGATAAATATCAAGTTAATCATTACACAACATTTATAGACAATATAATCTATTCCCCAGTTAAACTTAAGGGTAGAGATGATAAATAATAAAATGTACACCGTTTGATAAACGTGAAGCCGACAGCTTTTATAGTGAGCTCTCACACAGGGAACAAAAAGGAGACGTGTACGTATTATTTATTCATCATTCAGATTGTGGTCATATAGAAATATCTGATCAGAGAGAAATCAATCATCAAAACCATACAGAAATCTATTGTCTTTTTTTTTCCTTTTTTTAATTTTTTTTTTTATACACAAAGTGATCGATTTATAAAATAAAAAATACTCTCTGCACCGGTTTGTATTTCAGATTTGAAATTTGATCCTTCTCTGTGCTAAACATTTTGTTTTTTTTTCTCTGAAGAGATTGTGCTGATTTAAAAAAATACACATTTAAAAGACATCAGGAAAAAAATGTAACAGACTGAAAGAAAAAAAAAACAACAGATGCAAATAATAAAAGAAAGTGACCTTAGTTTTACGCATGATGACTGGACATTTTCTTAGTTAAAAAAAAAATAATAATAAAATAAAATAATTGGCAGACTCTAAGCTGTGAAGAACTCCTGATTGTCTGGCGGACGCACAAACACAAACATTGGGTTGTTTTTTTGTTTGGGCATAAAATGAAACTAAAAATAAATAAATAAAAGTGTCGGACTGAAAGCTGGAAACTCGCTGATGATACGATTTCCAGCGGAATGAACATTTTGATGGTTTTGGTTTTGGTGCGTTGTTTAAACAAAGAACAACAACCCTGGAGCGGTCCCACAGATCGGTGCAGTCGGCGACGCTGCACGTCATACAGTGACGGAAGTCAGACGGCGTCTACGGTGAACGGACCTGACAGACGGACGGACAGACAGACGGTGACCAGAGCAGCCAGGAGGCTTTGACCAAAACCTTAACTGCAGAGTTTGGCAATGTCCAATCCGGTCTGGTCGTAAATGAAGCAGCGCTGGACGTACACCAGTCAACATTGTTCTGTAGAAACCGGGCGACTAGCGTAAAGCGACTGAAGAACACGTTTCCATACTGTTAAAGCTGTTCGAATAAGTCCTGGTGTGGGTGCGTTTTGTTTCTAGTTCGTCGACTTGCCTTGAATTAACCGGAACAATTCGGTTAAACAAGCGAACTTGACTAGAAAAACATAGTTGAGTGGTCCAGGGCTCTGTAGCTACGAGATACAAAAACCGAGGTCATAAAATCGTAGTGTGCACACCTGACTTTTTTGTGCTTTTTGGCATTCATGAATAAATAAAACTGTTTAGGTTTGTTTGACTTGCACACGATTTCAGATGTAGGTTCATTCTCTGGAGTTCAGAAATCTCCACTGTGTATATAATAACATTTATTCATAGCGCCATGGAGATTGGCGTTTGCACTGACCGATATACCTCGAATCGCAACATCTTGTTTTTGTTAAGAAAAAAAAAAAAGATCCTGATTGGTCAGGTGTTGATTAGTTTCCTTTAACAGCAGCTCTTACAGTAGCGAAGTTTTATTTCAACGCGGTCGTTCAAATACATTTCTTCATTTACAGTATCAGCTCATTAAAACAGGCGTGTCTGATTGGACATGAGTACAAATAAAAAGCCATTTATGGAAAGAGAACTCGCATCTGTGAGACCCACCTCGCATCGGGCCGAAAAAGTGGGAGACAAAACTGAAACCTGATCGAAATCTAGCTGACGTTTCTCAGAAAACCCGAGAATGTAAACAAGTTCTTCTGAACCTCGTCATCGGGCGAAGATGCTTCAAGAGGTCCGACAATGGAAATCCTTCAGAGAGTGTCTCTCGAGACGGCGTGGTCAAACAAACAAACATTCATCCAGCAAACGTTTGCGCAGAAAACGAAACGCCGCAGCGAGCAGATGAGCGAGCGCACTTTGGTTTTGGAAGCGGCACAAACAGAAGATTAAGGCCACGGACAGCGTTCAAAGACGGAGGCCCAGGATCCAGCCTGGACGCAGATTTTACACCTCGAGACGGACGGCTGGCGTGTGCTAACGGTAATCTGGTTCAACGTTGCTATAGCGACTGCTTTAGTGAAACCAAACGCGCGACGAACACGGCAACGGTAAAAGATAACGATTTGTTGGCTAAAGTTTGAAGAATACAGCTCGTGACTAGCATGAGCGAGGAAACGGGTCTTGTGGGTGAGTTATGATGGACGGATGGCTGGCGTGAGTGTGACTGATGATACAGAGATACCAAAAACAATTATGATATGTTAATATAAAAAAAAATATATACACAGGCATAAAGATAATAAAACATGATATATGTACGTATATATATATATATATATATATATTAAAAAAAAAAACAGGCATAAATATTAATGTCTCTATAAGGCAGTGATTATTACTAACGATCAGTGAGTGTATCGGGATGTGCAACTACTCGATTATCGATTCAAAGTTTGTACGTTTCTAAGCGCGTGCACGCTTGGACTTTTCAGTATACGACCCACCTCCGTGGAAGAAAAAAAAAAATCTCATGACATGGTTCATGCGTGACGTGCAAACGTTTCCCGGACAGCAGGGTGGACGTACAGCAGCAAGCAGCTCCGGGCCGCTCAAGAACGAACCCTTGTGCGAACAAAAAAAATTAAATTAAATTAAAAAAAAAAAAAACACTAAGTGACAAAAAGGACACACTTCGACTACATTTCAAGCACCGATAGACAAACCTCATGAATGGAGAAAGCCTCTCATGTCATTCCTCCCTGCGGAGTGTGTGTGTGAAGGCAAATCAGGAGCGGTGAAGGATGAGGAGGAGTGTGAACTTTTTTTCTTTCTTTTTTTTTAACCTGCACCACACGGATTAGGTGTTACAGAACGTTCTAATTTTAAGGGTGTGGCCTTATTTAAGCCACACCTCCTTTACTGGGAACATCCTCGATTAACATTCCAGATCCTAGCTAACCGCGACACAAGTCAAGAGTCGAGATGTCAGATTAACTAGCTGGCTGGTGGAAGTGGGCGGGGCTTCCGGGGGGGGGGGGGGTTAACATGATGGCTGTCAGTCGTTCTGGTGATTTAGTTATCAGTAAACTGTACACTGCAGGGCAATTCTGGGACTTAGTTCAAGGCAGCATATTTGTGTGCGTGTGTGTGTGTGTGTGTAAGATTAGGGGTTTATAGTTAAAGCATAGCTATGTTTTCCGGCATGCAGTTCAGCTGTGTAGACGTGGTGCTGCTCCTGCCTGGAGCCTTCAGCTCCCTGGAAGCCACGCCCCCGAGGGGGAGGTTCCTCTGCAGACCAGCCATCAGAGTGTCTCTGGTGACGGAGCCGAACTCGTAGGTGAAGGTGCCGTAGAAGACGAGGATGAGGACAGTGAAGACCCACTCGCAGATGGCGGCGGCGTGCTGCAGGACGAAGCTCTCGTGGATGAAGAACGCGCCACCTGACGCAAGCGGTTAGGGAAAGCAACGTACAGAACATATACATACTAGGTGATACTCACAACTTTCATTACTATGAAATAAGTACATATTTTTTTACAAAATGTTGTCTCCATTTTTAAAAATTGAGATTTATTATAATTTTTTTTTTTATGATAATGGCGTTTTCTATTTAAATTTCAAACGTAGCGTATCTTCTCTTCCCAAGGGTCGATTGAGATGAAATAAAGCCCGTTACCTCAACCTCGGCCAAATACACATGTGAAAACCACATAAAATACGTTCTGTAGTTGTTGTTTTTTTATACATGAAACAGACAAGACAAAAATTCCAAAAACCATCTTGATGTGCTCATCTTACGTCTCAGAAATTATTTTTTCCGCAAATATCTTCAATGTACGACACGCCAACTTCATTATTTCATTATACACACTACTAGTTAAAAGTTTGAGATCACTTTCTAACTTGGTTGTTCCTGGTTTTTATTTATTTCTACACTGTAAATCAATGCTAAAGGCATTCAAAATACACAATAATCTCCTGTTGATATTGAGATGTATCTGCTAATGATCTGTAAATCTTTCATAACGGCTCTAATCTGAGGTGATGTTTGAGGTTAATTGGTGATTTCTGAGGCTGGTGACTCTAAATGAACTTTTGAATAAGTTTTGGTCCTGCTTTCCTGGGAAGGTCTTCATGAGAGACAGTTTCATCATGGTGACTGATGGGGTTTACAAATGCACTTGATGATGCTGTTCTTGCAAGAACTGATCCAGAACAGCTGAGCTTCAAGTGTTAAAATAACGGACTTGATGTTACTAAATTACCTAATTCCACGCGTGTTATTTCATAATTTTGAAATCCCCAGTATTGTTGTAGAATGTAGAAAATAAATCACTAAACAAAACCAGAGAAATTTTCACGTGATCCCAAACTTTTTAGAAGAATTTTGGAATAGATATACAGCTTGAGAGTGTGGTTCGATGAGGTGTAGGAAGGATACTGAGGATGAGGGCGATGAGCGAGACGCTGGAGATAGCCACCCTGACGTGGGCCATCAGGTAGTCGAGGGGCGTGACGGCGACGCGGTACGTCAGCACGCACTGCAGACACACGAACAGCATGCCGGCGGGGAAGGCCACGCCCGCTCCCACGTAGTGCAGAGTCCTGGCGTGGTCGACCTGCGGGAACAATCCGATTTCTCAGTCTGATCTAGAACGGGTTACGGGGTTGGGAACGCGGAGACGACGTGGTTCTCGGTACAGACCTGGAAGTTTCCCACCATGACGAGTCCCACGGCGTTGATGCAGCCGGACACCAGAGCGCTCGTGTTGGTCCAGCTGTGGTGACTGTGCTCTATGATCTGAGCGTAGCGCAGCAGACACACCATCACCACTGGACACACACATCAGGAAAGGTCAAAGTGCATCAGTGAGGTGTGAAAAGATCGGCTTAATTTCACAGAAAGTGAGGATTCCTACACTCCTGCTCTACTGGATCACGATTCAGTATCGGACTCAAAACATTACCTACGACACTTGGGAGCGGGGCGTGTCCCAGGGAAATCCTGCTCCCGCACGTCGTGTGTGAACCTGACGTCACCTCCTGTACCTGAGAGGGACGAGTCTTACCGGAGTCCAGGGCAAGCTTGTTTGAAATGCAAAACTCAAACAAATAAAGTGCTCTAAAAGTTCTGTTCAAAACAGCAGGACTGTGTGTGTGTGTGTGAGAGAGAGAGAGAGAGAGAGAAACGGTGTAATAAACACCCCTGTAATATCCTGAAGGATCGCTGCACTTCTCCATTAGGAGTGCTTCTCTCAGCACTTTACCTTCTCCAAAACTCATCCACTTCATATTTATGTTTACTCTGTCAGAGTGTGTGTGTGTGTGTGTGTGTGTGTGTGTGTGTGTGTGTGTGTGTGTGTGTGTGTGAGAGAGAAAGAGAGAGAGAGATGAGGCAGCACTCTCACCCATAAAGGATCCCACATTTCCAATGAGGCTGAACAGACAGCTCTCTGGAGGAAACGAACCGCATTTACTGCAACACAAAAACACAAAGAATAACATCAACAACACCTCCGTCAACATCCTCCTGTCCCCTCCATCATCTGTCCGTCCCCTCCTCCGTCAATATCATGTCCTCATTCATCTGACTATCCCTTCCTCTATTCTCAATCAACATCTTCTCAGTTGACATCCGCGCGTCGCCTTGTCTCCCAACATCCGCGCGTCGCCTTGTCTCCCAACATCCGCGCGTCGCCTTGTCTCCCAACATCCGCGCGTCGCCTTGTCTCCCAACATCCGCGCGTCGCCTTGTCTCCCAACATCCGCGCGTCGCCTTGTCTCCCAACATCCGCGCGTCGCCTTGTCTCCCAACATCCGCGCGTCGCCTTGTCTCCCAACATCCGCGCGTCGCCTTGTC
>QMIH01001061.1:33272-49555 GCA_003987875.1 Clarias batrachus
CCTATTGAAAAAAACAAAAGTTGGATCCAAGATGGCCGACTTCCAAATGGCCACCATGGTCACCACCCATCTTGAAAAGTTTGCCCCCTCACATATACTAATGTGCCACAAACAGGACGTTAATATCACCAACCATTCCCATTTTATTAAGGTGTATCCATATAAATGGCCCACCCTGTAGAATTAATTGATTTGTGTGCGAACGTGTTTGTACCAGAGTGCAATGACACAATGTACTTAGTACTGTACTGTACATCCTATCTGGATGCAGCTGCAGATAATAAATATCAGATAAGGAGATGATAAATAAACGACCCTAGTGATGGTCCTAGTTGTTATTTCTAGCAGGGATCACTGCACATGAATATGACTGTAGCGTAAGGCTCATTATCTGAGAGGGAGAGAGAGAGAGATGTAACCGAAGCAGCAGGGATGCAGGCCTGTATTTGTTCAGAATAATGAGAACAACAATCACTCCGGTCTCATGAATAACATCAAATCACATTTACGCCGCTTTGTTGCCTCGCAATATCAGTAAACTGACTGAATGTTCTTTCCAAGACGACAGGACGAGCGTCTCAAACAAACACTCTACAGATCTTTCAAACGCATTAATACAAGGAAAAGCGCCACGTTTCGCTCTGCATCTGCATTTCCACAGGCATCGGCTCCGTCCCCGAGGCGTCCTGGTGTGAACGCAAGCTGTTAACTAAAACCCGGAACAGCTTTGATGAGCTCGTCAGCTACTCTGTTCATGCTCAGTATTAATGAAGGTCTCGAGTTCCTGACACTGATAGTCACACACCTGATAGTGTCCCCATTCACAAACAGTGAGACAGGTCACAGTGAAAACAGTGAAGACATCGGTTTCACAGACACACACACACACTATCCACCTCATCATCATTCCATTTTAATTTTTTCCCATCTTCCAGTCCACTCTTCGGCCCCGCTAAACATGTTTGTGCACTCCTGTGGCTCACAACTGTCAGTGTTTATTAAGTGATAATGAGGTGTAGACAGAAAGCGACGTATCTGTGTGTGTGTGTGTGTGTGTGTGTGTGTGTGTGTGTGTGCGTGCGTGCGCACATCAGAAAGCTAGTCAGATCCAGTGAAATTTGCACATTTGTGATGATCAAACAGATATGAGCTGCTGCCTGAATGAGGAGTTCATTAATCAACTTTCTCATATTGCGGAGCATAAACCCCACGAACCGCTGATTTAAAGATCTGCTGAAATATTTCTCTCTGTTACACTCTCCTGGATTTATTTTGCCTCGAGAACCCAAACATTAAAGTGAACCATGAGAGGAATGAAAATCGGAGTGTGTGTGTGTGTGTGTGTGTGTGTGTGTGTGTGAGAGTGTGTGAGAGAGATAGAGAAAGATGATAAGTTTAAAATGATGAACTGGAATGTGAGTGTCAGGCAGACAGTGACACTGTGAAACTGTGCAACAGTGAGACAGTGTGACAGACAGACAGTCAGTCAGTGAGACAGACAGTCAGACAGTCAGTGAGACAGACAGCATTCAGTAAGACAGTAAGACAGAGTCAGACAGTCGGTCAGACAGCCAGTCAGTCAGACAGACAGACATTCAGTCAGTCAGTGAGACAGACAGTCAGGGAGACAGTCAGGGAGACAGCCAGTCACTGCGACAGACAGTGAGACACAGTCAGTGAGACAGACAGTCAGTCAGTGAGACAGACAGTCAGTCAGTGAGACAGACAGTCAGTCAGTGAGACAGACAGTCAGTCAGTGAGACAGACAGTCAGTCAGTGAGACAGACAGTCAGTCAGTGAGACAGACAGTCAGTCAGTGAGACAGACAGTCAGTCAGTGAGACAGACAGTCAGTCAGTGAGACAGACAGACAGTTAGCTAGACAGTGAGACGGACAGTTCCTCACAGTTCCTCGTCGTTGAGCACTTGCAGCAGTTCCTGCACCAGGCCTTCAGGGGGCAGTGTTTTATTCACCACACTGGTGAAGCGCTGTTTACCGTGCTGCACCTTCCTCCAGGGAGTGTCCAAAAGAGAGTTACTGAGACCGTAGATTCCTGCTGAAACACACATACATACAAACACACACACACCGCTTTGTCCTTGTTCACCCACTTGAATTTATCACTCTCATGGATTTCTGTCAAGTATACAGTGGACACATGGGAATAAAGTGCTCTGTGTGTGTGTGTGTCTCTACACCAATACACTATATGAAGTGTTTAAATTAAGATTCAAGGGGTGTGTGTGTGTGTGCGCGTGTGTGTGTGTGTGCGTGCCCAAACAGGAACAGAACAAACCCGCTTTGAGGCGCACAGGTTCCGGACTGCCCCTGTTTCCATAGTAACACATCGTGTCCTCATTGGCTCTGCATCGGGTGAAACAGAGAGATGAAACACAATTAGCGAACACTAAACACACAAATTAGCGCCATTACAAAGTCCATTTATCTTCCTAGACCACTGGCACCGCTCTGATGAGTGCCGCAACACACAGACGAGTCACTCAGAGTGGAGATGATCGCTAACGTGCTAATAGGCTTCACCGCTGATAACAAGGAGCGCCGAGGTCAAATGTCACGGGCGAGAGGAGCGACTTCCTGTGAGGAGTTGGACTCAAGAGATTCATTAACTCCGTATAAGTGGAGATTAAATGAAACCGTAAACACGATTTCTTCATTAGCAGCTCTGACATGACATCACGTGACTCGATGAGAGTCGACTCCTGTATGCCTCGTGTTGTTTTCCCAGGCGGCAAAGGAATCCTCTGAATTACTACTAAAAGAGGAATTACTACTCTCCTCTATCTGCTTTATGACTGAACTTATTCAATAAACTCTTACTCTACCTCCTCAATAAGGCAAATGAAAACCTTAAAGGTGTAACATCAATTAGAACATGGCTGTTTACATCAGGTAAACAGTGTGTGTGTGTGTGTGTGTGTGTGTGAGAGAAACATTATCGTTGAACCCGCGTCACATCTTTTTCAGTCTTATCTCATGGAAAGTCCCTCCTGACAGAGAGGAACACACTGCTGAAGGTCAGAGAGCAGCTGATAAGAGCTTACAAGCCAGAGAGTATATCTAAACACAAGACCAGTGAGAAACTGTTTATACGTTTAAACATTATATTTACGTTTCCCTGTATTATTATTATTATTATTATTATTATTATTATTATTAAATCTCTTTATTATAACAGAAAACCCTGGTCTAGTGACAAGAGTCAGCTGTTGATGATTTGAGAATAATAGAATTCGCAAATCATTATTTTTTTTTTGGGGGGTGTGTGTGTGGGGGGGGGGGGTTATGCGCAAAAATGTGTTTATCAACGGTCATCAATGGTGTTTAGTAATTGGGTTAATAGGATCAAAAATGATCAGTGTTTATGATCATTGGTTTTGAAAAGTGATTAGTCAATGGGATCAATGGTCATCAGCGATTGGTTATTGGGATCAATGGTGATCAGCGGTTATGATCATTGCTTCTGATCAGTGTCTAGTTAATGGGAACAAGGGCAATTAGCTTTTTGGTCAATGATTGGCTATTGGGACCAGTGGTGATCACTGATTGTTGATCAGCGATTGTTACTCAGGAACAATAATTGAGGATGACTAGTTGGTGATCATTGATTGGTTATTGGGATCAAGTGTGATCAGGGATTGGCTATTGGGAACAGTGGTGTTCATTGATTGTTGATCAGCAATTGGTTATTTGGAAACTATGGTGATCAGCGATTGGTTATTTGGAAACCATGGTGATCAGCGATTGGTTATTTGGAAACCATGCTGATCAGCGATTGGCTATTTGGAAACCATGGTGATCAGCGATTGGCTATTGGGGAACCATGGTGATCAGCGATTGGCTATTGAGAACAATGGCGATCAATAATTGGTGAATGGTTGGTGATCATTGATTGTTGATCAGCGATTGGTTATTTGGAAACCATGTTGATCAGCGATTGGCTATTGGGGCACCATGGTGATCAGCGATTGGCTATGGGAACAATGGCGATCAATAATTGGTGAATGGTTGGTGATCATTGATTGGTTATTGGGATTATTTGTTATCAATGATTGGTTAATGCTTTCATTAATTGGTGATCTGTGATTGGTGAAGGGGAACAATGGTGATCAGAGACTGGTGATGAGTGGTTGGTGATCTCATTAGCAGCCGAGATGAGAGCTGCAGAGCCATATCAAGTTTGCCGCTGGGCTCCTGGGTTGCGGGGACTCTAGTGACATGGTAAGCCAGCGGCATTGACTTGTCACTATATTTGTGGTGGCACATAGCCTGTATCTAGCTAGTGTGTGGAGTGTGTTCATGGACGTATGCGTTCTCCTAAGTGTCCATTCCAAACACTGTGGACATTTGTGTTAATCCTGTAGCTTGTTTGGCTTATAAGACTCGGAGCACAAATTCACGCATTTACCGGCTAAGGCCAGCGTCCTGGACCAGCTGTCCATCTTCTGATTTTGATATTAAGTGAATGAGAATTTCACTCGGTGACAGACTGCCATCAGCCCAATACGGTGGCGCTAATGTTTCGCCATTCAAACCCCACAATCCCAGCGCTATGTCGGATGGAATCAACTCTTTAAAATGAAAAAGACCTCGGTGTAACAAAGAGCCCACAAAGGCCCAGAGGACACGGTGTGCTGGAGGGAACAGCGGTGGAGCTGAATTATAAACAGGCATCTCCAAGTCCATCCAGTTCCAGGAAGAGCAGAAAGAGCAGGTGGCCTGATCAATGCATCAGACCTCCGAGATCAAACATAATCACTTCTTTTACAGCTCCGTTCCTCATAACAACAGAGAGAGGGGAAAAAGCTGAGATGATCTTCCTCTTTAATATGAAAGCGGCGATGAAGTTGGAATGACTATTATTCATTGATCAATCCGAATCGAATTTCACCAGATTTCCTCAAACCTCCGCCAAAGTCACTTAAGAATAAATCTGATCTACCAGATGTGGTACCATCGTTAATATCTTATTTCTGCTCATGTCTGGCAAGTTATTTGAACAATTATGGAAATGTCACCTGAAATCAGCAGTGAGGAGATTAAAGCCGTTGTACAGCTGACCCTCGGACGACACCTTGCGCAGGTACGAGAAGCCGTCCACGTTCTCGGTCATGTAATTCGACACCAAAAACCCTGGGAACAAAACGATTAAGGGGACAAAGTCAGCACCTGGTAAATGGACGCGAGCGTGCCGAGGTGAAACGCTCCTGCGGCGGAAAAAGCGATATTATCGATACGCTTTATTCTAGAAGCAAGCAGAAGGTTTCCATAAACCTAAAGTGTCACGCTGATGCTCTGAGCCCTCACATCTATAGCGGTGCGTCGATAACAGAAGCAGCATCGCTCAATAAGACGCCGCGAGTCAGTATCACCTCATCAGCAGCTTCGACAACATAAGCCGGGGCCTTGAGCAGAAATCTTTATCTGGAAGCACATCTCACCCCCGCTGCGCTGGACACTCAGACCCCTCTCACACACCTTCAGCGCGGTGAAAACAGGATGTCCTATTTGTAGGCAGGTTTACTCTATAAACTTTAAAAGCTTTGTACATGATCAAACAAACTTCAAAGTTTGTAGTAAGAAGCAGGACGGAAAACGAATTTCAAACCCAATTTTTAAAAAATCAACATTTTCAGCTTCAGCTGGTAAATTCTGTACTACAGAATCAGAAATAAAACGTATTGTGTTGCAAAAACTTGACTTTTGAGCACGAACATCTGCTCTTCATACAAGGTTTTTAAACATGATATCCAACTTCAAAATGAAGCAAAGGATTTTCACTTTCAAATTCCGCCATTATCATGTAAAGAAGAAAAAAAAAAAAACTCAACTTGGATCTGAATTTCCATGAATTACTTTCTAAACAGTGAACGTCCCACCTCTCCCCAGGGCGTCTGGATTGACCTTGTGTTCCAGGTAATTGGTCAGCGCTGATAATTTGCCTCGTTTGCTGATGCCGAGCCAGGATCCGCCTTCCTTCCCCTCTTCCAAATCCAAACCTGAGAAAACAAACACACACACTAATGAAAAATGATTCCAGCAACACAGTATCAATAAGTCCCAGTTGTTCCTAATAAAGGTGCAAAGACGTAGCATCGTCCAACCTTTGCTAATCCTCATTTATTGTTAAGCATTCATAATTTAACAATTTTTCCATTTCTATTCCAACAATCATTAAACTGAATTTTATTGACTTTTTCCTTTTTTTTTTTACCCAAGGAAATTCAATTCAAATTTTACATTCCATATATAAAATGGAACTGAATTAAAATAGCTATAAAATAAATTTACAAGTCATACAATGCACACTTTGTAAAAAAAAAAAAAATTATTTAAAAAATACATTTCTATCAATAAAGAAATTACCCCAAAATTAAATTCAAATGCTTAAACTTATATATAGTATATTACTGTGGAACCTCGGATTGCGAGTAACCTGGTTTACGAGTGTTCTGCAAACCAAGCTAAGATTTTAAATAAATTTTTAATTGGAAACCGAGCAAGTATTGGTTTACGAGCGCCGAGTATCATGTATCACGCATGCGACTATTATTTTGACACCGAGCGGCAAGTGATCACAACCGAGCCAATGATTTTTCTCTCTCTTGCGCTGCGGGAATTATGGGTAATCGTCTGCCCTGCTGCGTCCCCTGTGTCAAAATAAGAGTCCCCTGCTGCGTCTTGGTGCTCGTCTCTTATAATCAACATCTCCCTCTCTCTTCTGTTTTTCTCTTACTTTGTGTGTGCTTGTGCGTAATTTGACACCGACCGCCACACGCACACCATCATTAGATTACTGTTTAAGACGAGGGGCTAATTCCACACACACACACACACACACACACACACACACACACACACACACACACACACACACACACACACGGCGTCTGCGCGACCAAAAGGAAACACAGTCTGGATTTATTTTTACTTTTCTTTTTTTTTTAAATGTTAAGTGCAGGTTAATTTGTTTTATTTTTACTTTATATGTTATATGTTATTATTACTTTATAGTTATTTTTATGTATTTATTGTTTTGGGCTGTAGAACGAATAATTTGAGTTTTCATTATTTCTTAGGGGAAAAGTCTATTTGGTTTACAAGTGTTTTTGGAATACGAGCCCGCTTCCGGAACGAATTATGCTCGTAATCCAAGGTTCCACTGTATATTTCTATCTATACTGTAGCTGCTTTTAGCATTAAAAACAACTTTTGTTTCTTTTAAATTTCCATTATTTCCACTATACCTATAATTAAACTAAACATTTTAGATTAATATTTAAAAAAATACTTTACTTAAAGAAATGTAAATTTTTTTTAACATTTTATATTCACGATTTGAAGAATTTACATCTTTGCATTAAAGAAGCAAAAAATTTTACAAATAAAATATTTAAATTCTAACTGATACGTGATTGTGTTTAAATGTTAAATATGTAATATAGAATTGTAAATATTAAAAAGTAAAAAAAAATGTATACTACTTTCTTAAATGTTTTTCTGCATTTTTAAACGTTTTCAATATTTCTTTTCAATCTGAACATCTGTCTCGACTATAACAAGAATTTAGCAAATTTCTTTTTTTTTACTTTAAGAAATATGCTTCAAATTTTACAATCTATGTAAAAGATTTTAAGAATTCAAATCAAAACTTTGAAAACAGAAAACAAAAGTCAAAAATTAACAAAAATTCAGTGACATTTTTAAAAGGAAATATAAACCTTTAAATACATTTATATTAATAAAAACATCAACTAATTGTCTTTATGGGTGAAAATTGTTATATTCTTAAGTCTAAAGTTTAGACACTACTACTGTACTTTGCTTAATATTACAACCAACATTAAAAAAAAATTACCAATAAATATATACAACAGACAAAATATTCATGTAAAATGTTTAACTGAAGAAACAATATTGCTTCTCTTATTTTTTACTCATACAGTGCTGTGAAAAAGTATTTGCCCCCTTCCTGAATATCTTTTTTTTTTTCATATTTGTCAAAATATGCAGTTCTATGATTGAGATCATCATGAGACTGGACAGCACACACAATGTGGTGACCAGGTCATGTGTAAAAATGATTCCTCTCGCTCCCGGAAGCACTCTCTCACAATCTAGACTATTCCCCATGTCCCAGTGTCCTAGACTATGCTCCATGCCATTAGGGAAGAAAAACTGCACAGATGTGATGAACCCAGGCATTCGGTCATTCTGACTTCATTTTATTGCCACATAATGTTGACGCAACCCCAGATCCTGTACAGTGGACACTACGCATGATGGGTGCATCGCTTCATGCGCTTCCCTTCTTCCCCTGACACGCCCATCACTCTGGACTCATCAGCCCACATGACCTTTATCCATCGCTCCAAAGTCTCATCTTTATGCTCCCTAACAAACTGAATAACTTGTTCTGATTAGTCTCAATAAAACCTGGTTTTGTTATGGAGACGCTGCTGTTTGGTCCCGATCCTGCGAGTTCTTCTTCACACTGTGTGCACTGAAATGCTCTTACTTTCACTCTTGGTTTTTCCTGGTGATTTTTTGATAATTGATAATGTCATTTAAAATCTCCGTAGTTGTTTGCGTTGCTCGATACAGACCAAATAATTTCACCCTTCCGAATGTTTGCACCACTTCTTTTGGTCAGGCAGGGTACAACACACATTTATTTCCTACATTTACAAACCATCAGCATTGTGATTCATGCATGTTCACAAACTTGTATCATTCTTTTGATTGTGTGAAGCTGCTTTGCGACAATGTCAATTGTTAAAAGCGCTACGCAAATAAAACTTAATTGAATTGAAATCAGTGGAGGTTAATGAAAGCCACCTTAAACAAACAAAAAAAAAAAGGTGCGATAGTCTATTTTGGTTCTGTATTCCTTGTACAGGAAATGGCATGATCATATAATTACCGGGTGCTCTCTGGATGTTTAATGGATGTCTAATTCAGTACGTCAGTTATCATATTTACGCGACTGTAGGTCCCAATTAAAATCATTAGCTTCAGGAAACAGACGTGACGTGATGCATTAGATCAGTTTCTCCAAGCCGGTCACGTTGCCCGAGAGTCCCGTGGGCTCCTGTCTCCTCTTCATCTACATTCACACCCTCGTCCTTCCAATCTGCAGCAGATTACACCCCAACCCCCCACCCCCCTCTTCTGCTCTGCACTTCATTTCTGTCACCTCGAATAAAAGCACACATCAATTAAGGACTCTTGTCGGTCACTGACCCTGCGATTAGTGGCACAAACAGGAGCACCCTGGACTGCACCTCACACCGACTCGAACTCAGTGCAGCTCCGGCAACGAGACGCTAAGATACCGGTGTTTCAGAGCCAGCAATGCCATTTAGTGCAGTGGAGCTGATTCTGGAGTCATAGAGAGATTACCAAATCGCTTCACACTATAATAAACATGAAAATCAAGATGGCGGAAGTCACACAGCGCACTCTCACCGCTGAGGATCTCCTTGCCGACGCCCCACCAGTCGGCAGCCTTGGACGGCCTGCTGTAGAACTCATCTCTGTTCGCGGCCAAGATCAGCCTGCGGAGACACACGGGTGGATTAATGATCAGAAACTAACGAGATTAATAAGTGATGGGAGGAGGCAGCTTCGGCTGAAACGCTCATCAGTCGGCTTCTGTAATAAACACACACACAAACACAGCGGTACCATATGAGACGCAGTGTGTTCTGCTGTATTCTATACTTTTACACTTTGGGATTCCGGAGTCTGTTCAGAGAGAGTGTGAGAAAGACAACGACCACATCCGACGAGGTTAGAAACACAGCGCAGAGACGTGATCATGCCGTCAACGAAACTAAACGACAAGGAATACCAGTGCACCTTTTTGTCCTGTGACTGAGACGAGACGATGACGAGACGTCACGGATATTAAATCAACAGTGATGGTGAGCAAATCAGCACGCGATATCGCTGAGGAAAAAGGACGTGGTTGAAAAAACAACTAATAAAACATCTGCAGTAACAGCAGCAGTGTTACTCGGGCGGAAGAGAAGAGACGATATTAGAGCCCATTTTCTTTATATTGAACTGAAGAAAAAAAGCCGGTGTGTCGTAATAACAGAGAGGAAACAGTGGGGGAAACACAACCGCTGGGAAAAATACCACAAACAAGAAGAGACGCATCAAGGCAGACCATAGAATTTTACAGCCTCTTTGTGGGAATTATGTTATCACATGTTACCACCAACATAATTATATTGTGATGTGTTTGATTTTATTTTATAGTTACACCATTGCCAAACACATTAAGCTAATAGGTTAGCAAATGATTGTGACTCAGAGGAGCTACAGAATCCCCAAAACAATCCAAGAGTGTAAATGCATATTTACCAAAAAAAAAAGTTAAAAACACTTTACACTGCTCCTATTGTTTTGTAGTCAAAAAAGTAGTTAAAACATATGGACATGCAGCAGTTTCATCAGGGATGATTAGAAATAAATATAATTAGCTGAAAACATTAGATGAAAAGATACATTTTAAATGTTAAGATACTGTTGGAATGATGATAAATGGAATTAGTAAAAGGAAACACCTGTATCACACATCTGCCAAAGTAAAAATCTTTATAAAATAACTGTAAAAGTAAACATCTGCATAAATAAACATCTGTATCAAACATCTGTAAAAGGAAACACCTGTATCAAACATCTGTTTCAAACATCTGTATAAATAAACACCTGTGTCAAACCTCTGTAAAAGGAAACACCTGTATCACACATCTGCCAAAATAAAAATCTTTATAAAATAACTGTAAAATTAAACATCTGCATAAATAAACACCTGTATCAAACATCTGCAAGAGTAAACACCTGTAACATCTGCAAGAGTAAACACCTGTATCAAACATCTGTATAAATAAATACCTGCATCAAACATATGTAAAAGTAAACACCTGTATCAAACACCTGTATCAAACATCTGTATAAATAAACACCTGTATCAAACATCTGCAAGAGTAAACACCTGTATCAAACATCTGTAAAAGTAAAAATCTTTATAAAATAACTGTAAAATTAAACATCTGCATAAATAAACACCTGTATCAAACATCTGTAAAAGTAAAACTCTTTATAAAATAACTGTAAAAGTAAACATCTGTATCATATGTGGTAACTGTAAATAAATATACACTGTATAAACTGTTTTAAAAAATGTACTGCTTGAGAACCAAAACCAATTAGAGGTAGAAGAGAATGATCAGAAGGGTTCAAGAACAGGATTCTGTCGCTTCCACTGAAAGAGACACTGGACAGGTGAAGACTGGAAAAACAAAACCTGACTGTTACCCGTCCGGTTTCTACCAAACTGCTGCAGTTGGACGATTAATGAAACACTTTGGAATGTTGGAGAAGAACCAACACTGCTTCATGACCACACCCAGTCCGTCCACATCGACACACTCGTTACTAACATAACGGACGTGTAAAGCCCAGGCAACTCGGTGTACATGATGATGTGATGTGTAAAAAAAAAAAAGGGGGCGTGGCCAAGTAAATTCAAAGACGAGTACTTTTGTACTGTTTGTGAACCATTTGCTTTTGTTCAGGTACAGGATTTATCCCTGATAAAGGCCACACCCCTTTCACTGGAACTGATGAGTAGAAAGGCCACGCCCTTCTCACATTAAAAAAAAAATAAAAAAAAAATACTTTGCTTCCTGATTGTGAACGTGCTGTGTTGCAGCGCTCCGCTTCTGATTGTAAACACCTGTTGTGTTATTAGGTGTGCCTCATGTCACCCAGTCGTGCGTAACAGCCAGCAAACGGCGACATTCCCGCACAGTAACCAAGTAAATGTACTCGAGGTCCGTCCCGCCGCTGGCCTTTACACTCATCAGTCCCGCTAAATGAGGCGCGGCCTTTACACTCGCCTCAAAACCATCACCACCATGTATCAAGATTAATAAGTGATTAAATTAAAGTGTTCTCTGGCAGGTGCTTCCGTGGTGCTACCCTGCTGTATCTGGAGATCACGTGCTGCACAAAAAGTCTATTAACGCCACCTCCATCTGTTCTGCTCCATTTCATTTCGCTACTTAAGATGGGTTTGGAAAGAGGAGCCACGGCTCTTAATCTGAGAACGACTCGCTCCTGTCTGCCGGGCGGAGAAAATTAGATGGGCTTATGAAACCAGAGAGAAGGAAATCACATCCTCCATCAGAGAGATAGAGACGAGACAGAGGGGCAGGGGGAGAACGAAAGAATCAAAGAAAAAAGGAAGGGAAAGGGATTCTGGGACTGAGGCTGCGATCGCATCGTTACCATCACCACCGCATCGTTACACTGGCCGCATTACAAGCCTTCACCTGTTTATCATCAAAGAACAACGTGCAACATAACCGCAAGACAAAGCGCAATTATCAATGCGTAATTATTCAATCAAAACAGGAATAGTGTGTACTCCTGTTGTCTCACATTATACATGTTCATTCTAGTTTATCTGTCTTTTTTAAATCACAAAAGAGTTTCCACACTTTTCACACTGATGGTGTGTGCACAAATGGCAAATACATTTTAAATAGAAAGGTTTAGGGGGCAATTACTTTTTCACATAGTGCCAGGACAGCTTTTTTCCTCCTTTAATAGATCCCACTCAATCATCAAGTGGGACAAATATGCAAAAACTACGGTGGCCGAGAAGTGCAAAACAACTTAAATAACAAATTAAAAACCACAATAACAAAACCCAAAACAAAAAATAAAACATTCAAAAACAAAATAACAAAACCCAAAACAAAATAACAAGACCCAAAACTAATTTGTTATTTTGTTTTGCGTTTTGTTAATGTGTTTTCAGTTTTGCTATTTTGATTTTGAATTTGTTAATTTGGTTTTGAATTTGCTATTTTGTCTTCGCTATTTAGTTTTGGGTTTTGTTCATTTGGTTTGCAGCTCTCGGGCGTTCAGAAACGAACCGGAAAAGGTAGGTATAGTTTGCGAATGAAATTCTTACCGCTGACTGGACGAGACATCTGTCACTCATGATATACAGGAAGTACTGTAGCGGCGGTAGATTCGTGTGTGTATGAATGTGCAAACATGTACTGTCCTTATTCTGGTTTCAAATATGGCGTTCTGCCAAATTTTTTGCAGTTCTTGTGGAATTTTTTTTCTTTTAAAAGAGACACAGCAGTTCGCAAACTAATCTTTATACCGTGATACGTCATCAGCGGCATACGAATGTCCGTCCTCAAAGTAACGTTGAATAAATTCCATTTCCTTGCTTTCTACTGAAAAATGTAATTATTTTCTTAGTTTTGCACACCAAGAAAATTGTTTTAAAATGAAGCAGAACACACAAGAAACAAAGTTAGAGACACAATTTCCTACTTCCTGTTTATCTTGAGTGACAGGTGTCTCGTCCAATCAGCAGTAAGAATTTAATTCGCAAACTATACCTACCTTTTCCGGTTCGTATCTGACTGGCCGAGAAGTGCAATACAAATGAACAAAACAAAATAACAATTAGTTTCGGGTTTTGTTATTTTGTTTTCGGATTTGTTAATTTGGTTTTGAATTTATTATTTTGTCTTTGAATGTTATTTTGTTTTCGGTTTTGTTAAGTTGTTTTGCACTTGACGGCCACCGTAAAAAACAACAAAAAGACAACAACAACAACAAAAAAAAAACAGCGTAGTATATCTGATCTACATATCCACATATCAAAGCGACTAGTCTGATCTGTGTTACATTAGGGTTAAAAAAAAAAAAAAAAGGAAGAAGAATTGAGACGCTTGATGCTGGTAATGTGGACACGACCTGTTGGACAGAGATGAAGAGACGGAGAGAAAGGGGACGAGTTTCATACACACTTCAGTTCTGGACAGAAAAACTCCACAGGGAGTATCGGTAGACTAACGGACGATACGGCTAACGTCCTTCCGTTGATTAGTGACCGGAGGGACGAGCGCTCGGCGGGATCAATCCCGCTGCGTTCACTAAACCCAGAACAGAGCGACTTAGCGCAACATAAAAGACTGTACAGCAGAACACGGGTACAACGTGTGGTCAAAGTCGGGGTTACCCGTCGCTAATAATAAAACGTATAAAACGTCTATGCGGAATGGAGACGCTCACCTGTAGGCGTTTTTGGACGCAGGCCTGGGGTCGAACTTGAAGAAGATGATACACATGAGGTCACAGCAGCTGTTTCTGTTCGCTCGCTAGGTGCTGGAATGAGAAGTCACACAGAAAGCAGACAGGGACAGTTAATGTTATTATTACAGGATCCGATCTCAACGTCCAGAAGCAGCTTGCGTGAAATCGGTCCCCTGTTCGTTCTCGCTCGGGCTCCTGCTCCGAGTTTCTGCAGACAGTCGCACCATTTACTAGCACCTCTTATCGCTGGGTGAGACGACACGAGCGGAGCGCGTCCTGAAGACGTCACGGAGCTTTACGTCACAGCTTTACCTCAGGAAGTGTGTGTGTGTGTGAGACAAACACAATGTTTACTCAGATTCTGATTTGAATGTGGACTTGGTTTGTGGTGTAACAGGAAAATAATAAGGAAGTGCAAGATCAGCTTTAAAGGACGGGGACGCTGAGGACAGAGAGGTCTATAGGTGGCATCCTACTGTATATATATACAGATCTAAGAGGAAACGTGTCGGGATGAAGGCGCGTGTGGATATACGGGATAAAGCAGGCGAAGAGTTGAAGACGAGACGAGATCAGGGGAGGACGCATTAGACGTTTTTAAGGAAGGCTGGACTGGAGAGACCTACAGCTGGCGGGAATGTGACCTACTGGATTCCAACAACAAAGAAGAAGAAGATTATTGACGGATCACTTTCTCACATGATGAGATCATTACCTCGGCGTCTGAGCGGAGGCCGAACACGACGGATTACGGCATGGGATTTATTGCAAAAAATGAAAAACCTTTTTATTATTATTTTTTTTAATGCTCTTTGCTTGACCTTTAATTAAAGCCTGTATGTCTCAGACTGCCGCCACGGACAGTAACTGTGCTACACGGAAGCACATGGACATCTAACAAATCAGCACCAGAAACTCAACGCCTGAGAGAAGTGCTGCTTTATAAACATGTGTAATGTGGAGCAGAGTGGAGCCGAGCTGTAACACGACTTACAGCCCTCATGGGACATTACTGCAATCACACACACACACACACTGATTATTTCCCAATACACTGTGTCACAATGAGTGTTCTAGTGATTCTCTCTCACACACACACACACACTATAATCCGAGTGTACATTTCCAACACTTTAACACAACCCAAGTCGTGCACGGTGTATAGCGCACTACATACTGTACAGTAGCGTCCATACACACCCTCTAAAGCCCACTCGGTGTCCGGCCCAGGGTGTAGTGCGTGTGTATAGGCTGCCTATGTAGTGTGCAATGTATGTAGTGTGGGGATTTAGTGTGTAATGTATAGTATAATGCATGTGTGCGTGTAGTGTTTTTAGTGTATAGTATTGTGTAGTGCATGTGCTTAGACTGTGTGTATGTAGTGCATGTATAGTGTGTATGTATGTAGTGTGTATGTATGTGTACAGTAGTGTGTCTATACTGTGAATAGTGTGTGTACGATGTGTATAGTGTGTGTACAATGTATAGAGTATGTATAGTGTGTACAATGTATATATTGTGTGTCGTGTGTACAATGTGTGTATGGTGTATGTGTATAGTGTGTGCAGTAGTGTGTGCAGTATGTATATAGTGTATATACTGTGAATAGTGTGTGCGTATGGTGTGTACAGTGTGTGTACGGTGTGTGTATGGTGGGTACATTGTGTGTAGTGTGTGTATGGTGCATACAGTGTGCTTGTAATGTGTGTGTATGGTGTGTATATGGTGGGTACAGTGTGTGTATGGTGTGTGTACGGTATGTGTACAGTGTGTGTACGGTGTGTACGGTGTATGGTGTGTGTACGGTGTGTGTGTGTATGGTGTGTGTGTGTACGATGTGTGTACAGTGTATGTACGATATGTGTATGGTGTGTACAGTGTGTGTATGGTGTGTACAGTGTGTGTATGGTGTGTACAGTGTGTGTATGGTGTGTACAGTGTGTGTATGGTGTGTACAGTGTGTGTATGGTGTGTACAGTGTGTGTATGGTGTGTACAGTGTGTGTATGGTGTGTACAGTGTGTGTATGGTGTGTACAGTGTGTGTATGGTGTGTACAGTGTGTGTATGGTGTGTACAGTGTGTGTATGGTGTGTACAGTGTGTGTACGGTGTGTGTATGGTGTGTG
>QMIH01001061.1:50095-88648 GCA_003987875.1 Clarias batrachus
GGTGGGTGTATAGTGTGTATGGTGGGTGTATAGTGTGTATGGTGGGTATGGTGTGTATACAGTGTGTGTATGATGGGTACGATGGGTACAGTTTGTGTGTACAGTGTGTGTATGGTGTGTGTATGGTGTGTGTATGGTGTGTACAGTGTGTGTATGGTGTGTACAGTGTGTGTATGGTGTGTGTACAGTGTGTGTATGGTGTGTGTACAGTGTGTGTATGGTGTGTACAGTGTGTGTATGGTGTGTGTAGTGTGTATGGTGTGTACAGTGTGTGTATGGTGTGTGTATGGTATGTGTACAGTGTGTGTATAGTGTGTGTACAGTGTGTGTATAACCTTTGAGTTGTCGCGCGTGCGATCAGAAATCGAGGCACGCACACACAGACTACACGCTACACGACACACACACTGCGCTGGATGTGTCAGTGGATGAGTGTTAGTTCTGGAGGTTCTGTACTTACGGATCCATGAACTGGTTCAGTGTCAGTGCGTCCCGATAAAGCGCAGGAAACACCAAGGCGGAAGTGAGCGCGCTAACCAAGCCGCAATGCTATCGGGTTGCCAGGTTGCGTTTTCACAAATCCTCTTGCATATGCATTACATCATAAATCAGCAACCCTAATACAGTATTAATTTTTCAGAAAAAAACGATATATATTTTTCTTTTTATATGAGCACACGTATGAAATATTTATGCAATCACTTGATCTTACATCACAGCAATAACGATTCCAGTTTACTTTCAGAGCAGCACGATGGCTTGAATTCAAATCAAATTTCGTCACACACTCCTCCATACACAGTATAATGTGCAGTGAAATGCTTATACAACTGTTCATGACCTATTAATTAAAGTAGAGTGGAGAGACAAAAATATAAGGCCATAGGGGAAAAAATGCACAGAGAGAAATGTCAATATGAAATTTGGAGTAAATAATGGGGTACGTATACAAATTTTCAATAAAAAAAAATGTAACAGAAAATATAACATGTAACTAATGTATAAACATTTAAGTTAAGCAGACGGTGCAGAATGTTATTTAGTGGTTAACTTGCACTTCCAGGATCCGAGTATGAGTCCTGCTTTGGGCCTGTGTGCATGGAGTTTGCATGTTTTTCTCTGGGTATTCTGGTTTCCTCCCACAGGCCAAAGACATGGATCCTAGGCTAACTGGCATTCCCTTAGTTCCTGTAGTGTGTATGTGCTCTGTGATGAATTGGCACTCCATCCAGAGTGTACTCACCTCATGACCCAACGGTATACACAATAAGCAAGTGTGTGAGTTTACTTCTGGTTGTTCCATCACAGGTCTTTTTTTTCCCACCCTTTTACAGTTCATTTTTATGTCTTCAGAAAGGTAAACATATTGTTGTTCTTCTTCTTCTCCCCCCTCCCCAAAAAGCAACCAAACAAAAAAAACCTAAAAAGAAACATACAAACATCTCTAGCGGATATTAGTAATTTGTCTAATGGGGAATTTAATAGAAGCACCTGGCAACATAGTCTGGAGGAAGGCTTTTGGAAATGCTTGCCTGTGATTGGTCAGAATGTGGTCAGATTGGTCAGGGTAAATTGTTTTAGGGCTGTGTTTGCCAATTAGTGTCTCGATTGATTAATTAATTGATCATGATAATTAAAAAAGAAAACTACTTGTGTATTTATGGTTTTGTTGTTAAGTAAAAGGCCTGGACACCAGTCAGAGTAACAGCTATACAGTACATGCAACCCCAGACAACTGTAGACATGTGGATACAAATGTATCATTTGAGTGCATTTTTAGGAAATGTTCTATGTCACATATTTTCACCAATTAATGCCGTCCTACCGCGACTGGTTATGGCCAGGGGCACAGCATTGCCGGGTAACAAACATTTTTGCTGGGGAACATCACAGTGACATCAGATTTAGCGGCATCATAGTGATGCTTTTTTCCGGCATTTTGTAGGTCTAAGCATAAAATCACTCTTTTCTAAAACTATATCATAATGCTATTGGTATGTCACTTTTAAAAGCATGTGCCCACTGTCTGTCTGGTGCGCCAGGGGTGGCAATGGCACAGAGTGCTTGGGCCCGCTCATCATTGCTTGCAACTATATTTATAGAGTTTTGTTGTTTTATGAGATAAATGTGTGAGATATGGCGGTATATGGAAGTTATTTTATTTATTAAAAATGATCATTCAAATGATTAACTTTCTTTTATTCATCAAACACACACACACACTGCCTCCTGACTCCATGGATAGAAACTGACCCGCCCTTCAGTTTGATTGGCAGCGCGTTCAGCCAATGAGGTGACGCTGTAAGAGTTCGCGCGTAAGAGAGGCGGGGTTTACCGGCTGGTGATGTGTTTTCACCACGTGCGGATGCTGCTGAAGCTGTTGTTATAGATATAGGACGCCTGCACACACACACACACTTAACCAGAAGGAGTTACCGAGCTCTATTTCTGGAATGTTCTAATGGTGTTGTTGGATTTTATCACCGGGTCACACACCTGACCTAAGGAGTGTGTGTGTGTGCAGGAAGTCAGGTAAGACTGTGGGTTTGGGATTTCAGGTGGGGGATTTGTAGTGAAAACACACATTAAGGCAGTGTAAATATGATGTCCACTGTGTTTTCAGAGGTATTATTATACCAGAAAGTATTGTTATTATTATTATTATTTGTTTGTTTATAAATTTCTTTGGTATATTATTGCTGCAATGTATGCATAAATGGCAAGACATATCCATACAATAAAATAATAAGGATGCAGTATATGGAAGTTATACATTTGTGGATTCTAAAAATGCATAACAAAAATGTGCACTGGATTATAAGCAAACATTTAGTGTAAATGCAATTAGAAGTTATGCACTAGACGTGGAAGTGGAAGAACAGAGTCTATTCAGTAACATATCATGATTTTTCTGTAGCAAAAAAAAGAAAAAACTTTTTTTTTTTCCTTCTCTAAACTGTTCGAACAGCACAGCATCGGGTGTTAGGAGCAAAATATGTGCTGAGTTTGTTTAGAATTGTAACAACCTGAAAAAAGAATTCACATCAAATCAGGACATTCGTAAAAGAAAATCGTGACACTTGCAGAACTGCGACATAAATAGAATCAGCACGTAGGTATTGTGATATTATATTAGCTGCTCCCACAAGGTGTATTGGATAAACATATAATTTGATGAATAAATGTGGACTAGAGGAAAGCAGCAGGTTCGTCACATGCTCTGTGTGGGTTTTTCGAGGTTCTCTTTTCACAATTTGCTGATTTTTAGACTTTCTGGAGAAACCAAAAACACTTTTGTGTGTATTTCTGGTTATACAAATAGTGTTGGCAAACAAGTTTGCTAATGAACCATGAATAATTAGATCTTTATTTAAAATCAGTCGAGCTGTGTGATGTAGGTATAACACCTTGCAAGAGTATTCATACCCCTTGAACTTTTGTCACGTTACAACCACAAATGTAACAGTACTTTACTCTGATTTTACATGATAGACCAGCACAAAGAGGAAGAAAATGAAAAATGGTTTTAAACATTTTTTACAAATAAAAATGGCAATTGTGGCATGCGTTTGTATTCAGCCCCCTTTACTCTGACACCCTCTTCATTAAAATCCAGTGAAAAGTATTTTCTTCAGAAGTCACCTAATTAGTAAATAGAGTCCAGCTGTGTGTCATTTCATCTCAGTATAAATACAGCTGTTCTGTGAAGACCTCAGAGGTTACTTGGAGAACATTAGTGAACAAACAGCATCATGAAGCGCAAGGAACACACCAGACAGGTCAGGGATAAAGTTTTAGGAGAAGTTTAAAACAGGGTTAAGGTTATAAAATAATATCCCAAGCTTTGAACATCTCCTAGAGCGCTGTTCAATTGTGAGTCTGGCACCATGGCAAACCTGGCACCATGGCAGTCCAGGAGAGGAGAGCATTAATCAGAGAAGCAGCCCAGAGGCTCATGGTAACTCTAGAGGAGCTGCAGAGATCCACAGCTCAGGGGGTTGAATCTGTCCAACAGGATGACTATTAGTTGAGCACTCGACAAATCTGGCCTTTATGGAAAAGTAGCAGGAAAGAAAGCCATTGTTGAAAGAAAGCTATAAGAAGTCCTGTTTGTTGTTTGTGACGAGCCATTTGGGGGATGCAAATGGGAAAGAAGGTGCCCTAGTCGGATGAGACCAAAATTTTACTTTTAGGAGTAAATGCAAAGCGCTATTTGTGGCTGAAACCTACCAGTGTGCATGGTGGCAGCATCATGTTGTGAGGAGGCTTTTCTTCAGCAGGCACAGGGAAACTGGTTAGAGTTGATGGAGCCAAATACAGGGTAATGTTAGAAGAAAATCTGCTAGAGTCTGCAAAAGAGATTGGGGCGAAGGTTCACCTTCCAGCAGGACAACGACCCTAAACATACAGCCAGAGCTACAGTGGAATGGTTCAGATCAAAGCATATTCATGTGTTAGAGCGGCCCAGTCAAAGTCCAGACCTAAATCCAATAAGGAGTCTGTGGCAAGACTTGAAAATTGCTCTTCACAGCCACTCTCCATCCAATCTGACTGAGCCTGAGCTATTTTTGATGGGCAAAAATGTTCACTCTCTAGATGTGCAAAGCTGGCTGGTAGAGAGAAACCTCAAAAGACCTGCAGCTGTGATTGCAGTGAACGGTGGTTGTACAAAGTATTGACTCAGGGGGGCTGAATACAAATGCATGCCAGATGTTTATTTGTAAAACATTTTGAAAAACATTTATTATTTTCCTTCAACATTACAATTATGTGGCAGTTTGTGTTGATCGATCACATGAAATCCCAATAAAATACATTTACATTTGTGTTTTAATGTGACAAAATGTGGAAAGGCGCAAGGGGTATGAATACTTTTGCAAGGTACAGTAGCTTTCCATTACAACAACCACAAAACAACAAAAACGCCAATACTATCACAGGTGTACGATGGAAGTAATTGCTTTTTGTTTTCGTTTTATAACGTGTAGGGTGCACAAACTTTTGCTTCAGTTTCTGTCACATTATTTTCCCTTTTTAGTGTGAATGAACTGTAATGAAAATTAGTGATTTAAAAAAAAAAACAACCTTTAAAAAAAATATATATTATTATTATTATTAATAGTATCATCAAAGCGCGAAACCAGCTGACCGCCGTTTACAGCACGCGCGCGCGCGTGCAGGTTTACGCACGCGGCTGGCGTTGAGCGAGGCGCGCGCGCGCATCGCCGTGTCAACTGTCATCCGGCAGCGCGGAGAGAAAAGGTAAGGCTGTGTCGAGCGGGTCAGCGCTCATATTTATATGTAAAATTGTTGAGGAAACGTCGCGTTAAACCTCGCCGTGCTGCACGTTGACTCTATTAAACGCGCTGAAGCGGGAAGCTTTCGACGCCGTTACTTGCCAATCTGTGCACGCGCAGTGCGCGCGCTGTTCGAGCTTGGATAAGATGTATTCGTCGAAATATTGACAAACTGTTTCCGGTTTGTGGTCAAAGATAAACGAATATTTATATGCTGGAAAACGAAGATGTTGGCTCACTAGTTTTCGGCTAAACTGTCGCTTTAATTCGTAAATCGATTCACCAGTAACCGTAATGATTAAAGCGACCGTTGATTATGGCCGCGTCCTAATCCGCGCTGGAAGCAGCACGCGCGAGTACAGTACAGACTACACTGCCGCATAGTACGCCGCAGGTTGCCATGGTTACCATAGCTCGCGCGCTGTTGTGATACGTTAATTACTGTAGTGCGGATTGGGACGCAGCCGTTAGCGTCTGTGTGTGTGATGTGTTTGTGGTGGTGCTTGGTCCTTTCAACTCGCGCGCGCAGTCAGGTGCATCTTGTTGCCATAGCAAACCACAAATCTCATATATATGTGTGTGTGTGTGTGTGAGAGAGAGAGAGGTGGAGAGGTAATGAGGTGCTTTTCTCCTCATCAATATGACTAGCTGTGGTTATTTATCTCACAGGATTGAACTGCTCTTCATTATCAGCGCAGCAGAATTAAAAGCTCCTGGACGGAGTACTGAAGCTCTGAGTTAGTGTAACGCTGGTTAAATTTAGCTAATTATTTGCTAAATTTGTTTACAAATAATAATCATGGTGGATGTGGCAGAGATATGCACTGCTTGGTTAAATGTTAAACTCTTGTGTTTGAAGTTAGTTTGTATTGTTTAAATTGGAACAAATGTATCGGGTGCAAATGTAATATCGGGTCGGCATATTTATAAAATCATATTGATAGAATTGCAATTTTAATCCAATCGGCACCAAAGTATCATAATATCTTTTCGTGAGGTGACTGGTGATTCCCGTCCCTACTGACCCAGGGGGCGGAGTTTGACGTCAGATCAGTGTGACGCGTGACTGCGGTCCCTGAGGTCGCTGCGCTACGCCGTCGTCTGTGCTGTTGTAGATTAGATTTTTAGTTTGAGCTTACATCTAATCCCTGTCAATACCTTGATAATGAAACCGCGTCGTAGCGCAAGACCTCCTTGATAGAACACTGATATACTGGAATAATAAGACACACACACACACACACTCCAAGATATTTAATAGCCTCTTAAAAATAATAATAATAGTAATAAGCCAGAACATCAAGCTATAAAGCTGTACTGAGTCATAATAGAGAGATTATAGTTATAGCCACGTCCATATATTATAGGACGCAAAGTCATATTTGTAAGAATTTTTCTGCACTTTACCTCCTTTTCAAAGTTAATTTGTTTTATATTTACTTTATATTTTCTAGAAATTATTTTCATAGGAATATATTTTTGTGTTGTGGAACGAATCATCAGTTTCTATTATTTTGTATGGAAATTAGTGAAACTAACTCTGAGACCAAATGGCAAAACGAGATTCATTTCCTTAGGCGTGATTAATGTTTTTGGCCACATGATGGCAGTGTGGCAAAAGGGGACAGAGATTTAGTCAGGCGGATTAGTTTGTATGCTTTACATTGTATATTCGTGTCAAAGGCGTATATAAAACTCACTTTTTCAGACTTGGGAACAAATCCGACTTATGGACAGGCTCCTGGAACAGAACTCGTTCATAACTAGGGGACAACCTGTACTGGTTTATAGACGTTTGGCTCCAAAGAGACATCCCTGATTAGTGTCAGTGCACCATCCTTTTTCTCACATCTGCACGAGTCGATCATCATCAACCTCATCATCATCATCATAATAGATGATGGAATAAATGACAGGAAGCGCTTTAGGGAAATGTGAGAGAATTCCTCTTCGGTGTTGAAGCAGCATACCAGAGAAAAGGAAACCCACTTTTAATTATCACTTTAGAGCACCGGCCTCCAGGGGACGCTGTGTGTAAATATAACCAGTGTAAAAACCAGTGTATAACCGCTCGATTCCTCTGCCGCAAAGCAGTCTGGGAGTTTATGACTCCGTTACTGACCGCGGCTTTCATTCCCCCCGTGACCGCCGGAGCGGATTCTCGCCCCTGACTCTTTGACAAGCTTCATAATCTTCTTTCTCCTTTCGTTCCTCTTTATTGCCGCGTGACGATTAGTAATCAAACCGGACGGAGTCCATACACACGTCCTGAGGCGTGACACGTGGAAGGACTTTGAGGGAGCAGGACGCCACGTCGTCCTTCACGACGTCTGATCGAATCGGGTCGACACCATTAGAACACCGGGTTCCTTGAAACGCAGCAAATCAGTGTGGATGTGTTGGTGACACAGTGTTCCTCTAGGCTCAGGTGTGTGTGTGTGTGTGTGTAAAGCAAAAAGCTGCATTTTTTCCCTCACTGCACCACTTTTCTGGTGTATCTGGCGCCTTTGCAGACGAACCCCCCCCCACTTTGAGAAACGGCTACACGGTTTCACGCTAATCATTGCAACCGGCGCTAATTGTTCCTGCGCGCGATTAACAATCGAGCTCTTGTTTATTAAATGAATGAACGAAGCACAATAGCTGCATCAACTCAACTCGCTACAGGTGTCAACCGAAATGAAATCCTTTCTATCTCACTCTCTCAGTGTGCCATTTCTCCATCGTGTCTCAGGCACACACACACACACACACGGTCCTGATGTCTCCATAGACGTCTCATCTGGGAAACGAGCAGGCAGCGTTGCTAGGTGAGGAACTTCCCTGCTGAAACATGCGCTCGGTCAAATCGCTTTCACGCTCCCGGCCTCTCGATGCTCATTTCCACCCGCTTGATTTATTTATTTATTTATTTATTTATTTTCTCTCTTTCACCCTCAAGCAGTGGACCGTCGGAATGCCCCTGCCTCTAAGAGCTCACTTCATATGTTAATGTAGAGCTCTCGCTCCCTCTCTCCCTCTCTCTCTCTCTCGCCGGCGTCACTCGCTCCTTTGATGGAAAGCACTTGACGCACCGCTACGTGTGAATCCAGTCTGGTTCGATCCGAATCGAGAAGCGAGCCAAAAGCAGAACTCGTCCGTGAGGCATGCTCGTCCACACGTTGCTGCAGGGAGGAGCCCGAGAGGACACAGGACAGAGAGAGAGACACAGAGAGGGACAATCTGAGAAAGGTACAGATTGACAGATGGATCAGATGACGGAAAGAGAGGCGAGGAGCAACAGATAGAGAAAAAGAGGGATGACGAGAACGAGAGAGAAAAAGAGAGAGAGAGACACCATGACACTACAAATGAGCAGAGAAGATACAACACTCTCTCTGCACGAGAATGAATGAGGCTTTGAGTGGCCACCTGTCAGCCTCTCTCTCTCTCTCTCTCTCTCTCTCTTTCTCTGCCTTATACTGTGTGTGTGTGTGTGTGTGTGTGTGTGTGTGTGTGTGTGTGTGTGTGTGTGTGTGTGTTTTGTAATGTGATGCCACATTTGGTCTCTTAATTCACACAAACAGAAATAAAACCAGTGTTAAATTTCTCTCTCTCTCTCTCTTCCTCTCTCTTCCCTACTCCTGTTATCTATAACACTTCGGCTGCGTCCCAAACGACACGCTATGCGCTGCCTACGTAAGAAGTGAAACAGCAGCGTCATGTAGTCTACATACTCCACTAATGATTAGAAGAACGTGACGGTTTGAGATGCAGCTTCACCTCAGCCTGATGCAGAGACACTGTCCGCCTCATATCCACACATCCCGCGACGATACACTTCAGCACGCGACTCACGGTGTGAACTGATCGAGCTTGTAGGCTTCATCTTTGATTTTATTTTCCTTTTCGTACTGGAGAGTGGGTTTAAAAATAAATAAAAGGTACACCTCCTGTATGTAACTAAGTAAATAGTTAAGGTTCCTCCGTCGTATAATTACTGCAGTGATTAAGAAGCTATTTAACTCTAACGGATGCAGTGAGGAGAAACTTAGAGATTTCTAATCCCACCCTGTCAGAAGACGCGTCCTGTATCTGTATTGTCCTGCGTCAAGCAAAGAAAACCACTAAGGAGATTACTGAAACTACTGAACTTTAAAACCTAGCGGTGTAAACCATCATCTTCGAGGAAGAAAAGTTTTTTTGAATAAACATTGACGGGAGATGACTTCAAAAACATTCCCACACCCAGCGTGTGAAGAGAACTAAAGGGATCGGGACTAGACAGCTGTGCAGGCGTGAGAGAACCGCGCACCAGTGAGAGTAATCAGGAGGAAAAGGCTTCAGTTTGCTAGTGATCTTAAAGAATGGACTGTGGAGCGTTGGAAAAGGGACATGTGGTCTGAAGAGTCCAGACTGACCCTGTCCCAAAGTGATGGGGGCAGCAGGGGTAGGAAGAGGGGCGGATAAAGTGATTGACCCAGCATGCCTAGTGCTCACTGTGGGGGAGGGGGGGGGCAGAGTGATGATCTGGGGTTGCTTCTGTTTGTCACGTCTCTCTGTCTCTCTGTCTCTGTCTCTGGTTGTTTGGTATGCTGCAGCCACTCGATCGCGGCGTCCTTCCTGGCACAGTCCGAGGCACCTGCTCCATCTCACCAGAGCAGCAGGGTATTTAACTTGCTCCGCGCTGCAGTGGAGGTCAGGGGGAAAAAAAAAAAAAAGCGCCGTATTAGAATTTAGATGAGTTTTTCTTTCACACGGGGCCAGACTCACGCGCTCATAAATCACAATACACAAGCGCGCCGATCCGTCTGCGTGTTTTGTGAGAACGAGGAATTAGCATGCAGTGCGTCGTGCGCGTCTCTCTCTCTCTCTCTCTCTCTCTCTCTCTTGTCAAAGTAACGAGCGCTGTTTTTTTGTTTTGTTTTTTTTCCCTTTCGACACAAATTGACTGAAATAAGCCGAACGTAGCTAACAAGCTTCAGGGCGGGAACGATCGTTCTGCTTCACCGCGCCGGCCCGTCGTTGATTGTTTTCCTATCAGAGGACGTCCTGATGTCTCAGTTAACGCTCATTTGCAGGACCTCCCCCCCCTCTCTCTCTTTCAATTTCTCTTTTCTCTCGCTGTGTGAGACAGGCTTGATGACGTATCGTGATGTCCTAACGTTCCAGACAAGACCTGTAAGAAGACGAGGATACTGAGGTGTTTGTCTCTTGATTGAGCAGAGCGAGCGTGAGGTGCGATGTTCTTGAGTGACACGCGTCCATCACGCCATTACGCTGTCGGGTTAAACGAGCCCAAAAAAAAAAAAAAGCGCCAAATCCAAAGCCTTTCTCTTTCACCTTCATTATCTCTCTCTCTCTCTCTCTCTCACACACACTCTCTCTCTCTCTCTCTGTGTCCCTGTGGTTTGGTCTGAGCTTTACCAGATGAATAATTTACTTGGTGTCGGCTGTGTTCTGTTCTGACCCGCCGCTCGATTTGGACCCTGGTGGCTCGGGATTTCCCGCCTCCTCGTTTATGTGCCTCGATAAATCAGCCTGCTCATCGACTGCGCTGCTGTTAATTTTCAGGAAATTCCAGCACGTTTGAATAAATGCCTGGAGTCGATCAACAGGGGAACAAAATCACTCGTCCCAGGACGCGATACAGCAGCGCGAGTCTATTTAAGCAGGATAACTGCAGGTGCTGAAGCTCTGAGCCGATCACATGACACCTTCAGGTCTACTTCACTTCCTTATTAGCGTGAATCGTGTACTGTTCGGCCAGTGGAGGCTTTTATAAAAGGAAAGGAAATAAATATATAATGCCAGTGCCTTGCGGAGACACAACAGCGACACGACTGGATGATCTCTAAAGTCCTGCTGTTGTCTGGTGTGTGTCCCGGTAATCCTCTGCTCTCAGACCACACATCGGCCTCACACAGCGTGACGGGACACCCAGGCACCGCCGCTTTATTTATTTTTATTTTGAGATTGTCCTGCACGTTCTGTCGGCTTGGGTCCAGCGCGTCCTCTTTCCCTCAAGTTGTCTCTCAGTCACTATTCCTGAGACATTATCGCTGTAACTCGTCACCACTTTAGAGCCTCTCGAGCCTCCCTGAAGAGACGTTAATGATGTGAGTCGAGCGCGCTGATCCAAATAAGTCGAGATAACGAGCGAGAAAATGATATCGCTCGGCCTCTGAACTTCTGAACGGCTTTATAATCCATGGCCTTATTTCAGAAACTTAATAACACAAAGTTCGTTTCTGCCATTTTGAGTTATCTGTTAAAAAAATCTCTCCAATCCGCAGCACAGTCAGTACAAATCATTAAAGAAATTAATGAATAAAGTTTCTTGGATTTTGATTTTTTTTTCTTTCACATCCATAACGCGTGGGCATTCTTAATGGCGAATGTTTGACAAGTACGCCGGGGAATCTCTACTTACTTATAAGTCCCCGACTTATGAACGACTTCCGTCCCAGGAGCATGTCCATAAGTCGGATTTGTTCTTAAGTCTGACAAAGTGAGTCTTATACACCTTTGATACGAATATACAATGTAACACATCCCGGTGTACTTGGCTAAATCTCTGTCCCCTTTCCTCACACTGCCATCATGTGGCCAAAAACCTTAACTGCATTAATGTTTAATTTAAATTGTCTCTGCACCTTTAAATCACGAGGGGGAATCCCGGACGGCATTTTGTCTCACAGCGGTCCTCTGTATTGGACTGTGAACTCTGTTTTGTTGAGGATTTTTTCTGTTTTGAGATTATGATTATTCACCATCAGGGCAGCTTTACAGGACAGACATTTTTCATCATCACGCTCCCGACTGATTCATTGAAACCGGTGAATGCTGACTCATTTCGCACGCACACGCACGCACGCACACACACACACACACACACACACAATATACTAGACTTTAAACATTTATGCGTTGACTTACAAACTGTAAATATTGTATATATTTGTATCTGGTGCACTGCAGTGTTTATTTTTTGTAACAAAACACGTGAGCGCTTCTTCTGCAATTTATGATGTAAATCATCTATGAATGGTCATAGAACCGCGGTCCGTTTGTATCTATGGAAACTCGGATGTTGGTATCTCTGTGAATCACTGAGACTCTTTCAGGCAGAAGAATTAGAAAAAATACTTCTAAAAATACTTAATGAGCACTGAAATGCTGTCGTGTGTGTTCTTGGCGGTTTAAGTGTCATGTCTTGTACAAAGCGGTCTTTTTTTTATTCATTTAAATTTTTTTCCAATCTTCTGCTACACGCTCCAGTCCAGTAGGTGGCAGTGTTGCATTAACTAGACGATAATTTCACATGAAGAAGGGCGATACTTTAATAAAATGTGAAAATGTTTTTTTACTACAAAAAACTAAATCTGTAGTATATCATAAATAAAGTTTAGCTGAATATGAAAACGTTCCTCTGTGTTCCTCAGGATCTGTTAGTCCCACCCATTCACCCATAAATTATTATTATTATTATTATTATTATTATTATAATAACTGTTTATGGACAGGTCGGGGTTTAGACAGAGTCAGCTCCTACAGTTCTCCAGAAACTGTTCTATGACGTCACAACATGATGTTTGTCCAGTTCGTATGGACAGAACTCTAAAGCCTATGCATGAAAACACCTCTAAATCCGTGCTCGAGACTAGATCTTTATACGCACCTGCATTAATCGTGGCCATGATTTAAAGAGAGAGAGTTTGGCTCTCCCTGTCCCCGTCCCTGTTTCCCTCATCATTGACTCGACCTGATCTCACTCTCTCTCCTGCAGTAGAGGTGCTGACTCCCATCCAACCATGTCACTCGATCCCGCCCACTCATTACCTCGTCTGAAAGGAGCGTTTCAACACGTCCGTCTACGCAGCGTCTGGCTCGGCATCACCTTGGCCGGAGTCGTCCGGAATCCCCAGAGAGAGCGCGTCCCGAAAAGCGCTGCTAATTAGCCACACATGGGAAACGCTTTGTTCGGGGAAGCGCAACTCGCCAGCTCGCGCACTTTTAGCCAAGCTCGCGGTTGTGCCAGAGCGGCCGAGGATGAGTGAGGCTTAGAGGAAAGCGTTTCGAAACGTGTTTCCAAAGCCGGGCTCTTCAAACAGAGCAGCGAATGACGAGGGCTGCTCCGAGAGCCCTCGCGTCCCCTTTCCAAATAAAGCTCCGTGAAAAAACACACATGCGCGCACGCTTGTGGTGAAGTCTGGAAAGAAGCAGTTTTTCTTTTTTTGCTGATGGTCACTTGTGCAGTTTGCATGTTGTGTTTTATAAAAAGCGTTTTGAAGACGTCTCTCTTTAAAGGACGCCGCAGTTTGTTTCTTCTTCAGTGGCCGAAGCGTCATAAAAAAACAACAAGCAAACAAACACAAACACTGCCGTGTAAAAAGTAATTTCCCTTTAGTGTTTGATGTGATATGTTGCTGAAATGCAGAAAAATTAGCTTTTGCCAGAAATTCTGAGCTGAATACAGGTGAATATGCTCTTATATGGGAATATTTCAGGGAAAAAAATAATAAAAAAAGATGCTGTCTTCTGCTCCAAGGGTGCGTTTATTTATAAAACCCAAAACAAAGGTCTTTGTCTGATGGGCGTGGTCTTTTCCAGCACCATCTAGCGGTTTTTGATGAGAGTAAAAATAATCCTCAGTTTATTTGTTTATTTATATACGGTTATATATACGGTTGAACTTTGGACTGTGAGTAACATGTTTCAGAAACCATGCTTTATGTTTTGTTTCTCTCAAAAGACGTCCTGTTTTAGTGTGAGGAATCTGAATGTGTAGGTGTAAACAACTGAGACATCAATAGGATTCCTGGGGAGTCCTTCATATTCATGAAAATATTTAATTGTTTTGCTATGGACACACACACACACACACACACACAAACACACACACAAATAATCTGCCAGGTTTAATTATTCTCTGATTTTGTGTGTGTGGAAGTTTAAAACTTGCACGTGAATCTGACATATTTACATATTCCACATTATGAAGGCCCAGTTTGTGCTCTACATAAATAAGGAAAAATGTATTAAGTACTATATTGGTAAAACTTTGAAATGTACATGAGAAAAGCGCTGAATCACTGCAGGTCTTCACAATGGCCTCAGACCTCTAAGGGTTTTAATTAAAGTTGCAGAGACGACACTTTGTTACATTTGTGAGAGATTAATTTCCTTAGGCGTGGTTACAGTGTTTGGCCACATGATGGCAGTGTTGGGAAAGGGGACAGATTTAGTCAAGTACATTGGTTTGCTTGACATTGTATATCCGTGTCAAAGGTGTACAAGACTGTCAGGTGTCACTTTGTCGGACTTAAGAACAAATCCGACTTATGAACATGCTACCTGTGTGTGTGTATATGTGTGTGTATATATCTTTTTTTTTTTTCCTCCAGATTTTGTTACAATTCTATCTTCAAATAATTCACTCATACAACACGGGTCACTGTGCTGCCTGCTGATATATGACTAGATCAGAGCCACCTGTAGGATTATAGAGGAACTGCAACATCAGCTGCCTGAGCTAGTGTGTGTGTGTGTGTGTGTGTGTGTGTGAAGCGAATGAAAGCTTGAAATGTTACTTTATCAACAGAAATGCGCTCTGTAACATGAAATCCAGGTGAAAAATTCCCCATTTTGTATTGATTGCAAGTAATTGTGCGTGTTTAGAATTGACGTGTAACAGCAGGTGGCAGCACACACCCTGACCGCGATCACAGCAGATACGACGTGACGGTCATCAGCCCAGACCGGAGTTCCACAGAGTTAAGTTTCAAGTTTTATTGTCATATACAGAGTAAAGAAACATATGTTCCCTCCTGTACAATGAGATTCTTCCTTTGCAGTCCCCCCAATGAATGGCGCTAAAAAAGTATCACACGGTCATGCAGTTTGTCAAGATGCTTTCGATCGTACAGCTGGATGAGGACCTTGGGAGAAATGCCAAACTTCCTCAGATTCCTAAGGAAGCTAAGCCCTCTTAACCAGCTTTGTGGTGTTTAGTGTCCAAGTGAGACCGTCACTGATGTAGACACCTAGATATTTGAAGCTGCTCACCCTCTTTTCGGCTCTTTTCTCCTTCCTCATGTCCATCATCATCTCCTTCGTCTTGTCCGTGTTGAGGGAGGGGTTGTTCTCCACACACCGTGTTATAAGCCCGGCTACCTCCATCCTGTAGGCTGCTTCGTCCCCGCCAGTGATGCGTCCTATCACCGCGGTGTCGTCTGCAAACTTGAGGATGATGTCGTCCTTTTGAGAGGTGACACAGTCGTGGGTGAACAGGGTGTAGAGGAAGGGGATGAGGACACATCCCTGCGGAGTGCGTGCGTTTGTGGTGATACTGGCTGGGGTCCGATTTTCAATCCCGACAGACTCGGGCCTGCCAGTCGAAGTCTAGAAGCCAGTCACAGAGTGTAAGGTACAGGCCAAGTGTAGACCGTTTGAGGGGGAGTTAATTTAGGATGACCAGGTTAAAAGCAGAACTGTAGTCTACAAAAAGCAATCTGACGTAAGAGTCTTTATTTTCCAGGTGAGAGAGGGAATTGTAGGGGGTTCAGAGTGTCCGGTATGCTGTTCTGAACGTGGTCCAGCAACACGCTCTCAAAACACTTCATGATGATGGGAGTTAGCGCTACTGGTCTGTAGTCACTTAGGGACGGGGACGATGGTTGTGTTTTTGAAGCAGGTGGGAACGATGCACTGACTGAGGGAAAGGTTAAAGATGGAGGTGAAAACATCAGTCAGCTCATTGCCGCAAGCTCTTAGGGCCCATCCAGGGATGTTGTCCAGCCCTGCCGCCTTTAACGTGGGTTAATCTTCCTCAACGCTTTCGGTGGTCTGGGTGTGTGTGAGCCTGCTGTCTGTGCTGCCGGTGGAGGTCTGTAGAAGATGTTGAGATCATCTGGCAGGCTATCTATGAAGCTGATGGTGGCGGTGTGCTGTAGGCCTTGTCACATCCTCCCAGAGTCAGCAGTGGAGCAGAAGCCTTCCAGCTCCTCTCCGTACCGCCTTTTTGCCCCTGTAACGGCTTCCCTCAGTCCGTACTTTGCAGCTTTGTACTCTGTCACATTTCTTGATTTAAATGCAATGGAACGAGCACGAAGCATGTGGCGCACCTGACTTTATCCAGGGTTTCTGGTTGGGGAATTTCCTGACTTGTATGGTGGGCACGATGTTATCAACACAGGTGCTAAGATACTCCGTAGTCCTGTATACTGACAGAAGAGTCGTCCAGAAGGGTAGCAGCATTTAACACATCCCAGTCTGTCTGAGAAAAACAGTCCTGAAACATCTACATGCTGAAAGTATTTAGGAAATACAGTTCGTAAATTACACTGGTTGAAATCGCCTGCGGTGATAAAAATAGCGTCAGGGTGAGCCGTCTCTACCGCACTAAAGGTGTCATGAAATTTGCTTAAAGCTACAGTGGCGTTAGCTCGCGGTAGGATGTAAACAGCGGCTAAAAACACAGCGGGAAATTCCCTGGGCAGATACAGTAATAGGGAGGCATTTGAACAGTAGAAACTCCACATCTGGTGAACAGTGCTTATAAACAATCTGTATGTCTGTACACCACGAGTTATTAATAAGCACACAGACTCCTCCCCCTTTAGCCTCCCCGATGTACGGAGCGAGTCTCTAGCTGAACAGCGTTTTCTGGGACTTTGTCGGTAGCAGATGGTTCTCGGTGTGCAGCTGTGTCTCCACCGCTGAGCTTCAAGGCTGCGTTGGCGAGAGAGTGTTTTTAAAAAATAAATAATTAAAAAATTGTACGAGTCAGCAGCACCGAAGCGCTCGCACATCTGAATTAACCTCGAAACCCACAGAACGCAGCGCTGCTTCAGTCGCTTTGTTAATTATGTGGTCGGCTGACACGCTCGCGCCGCCTGTTCCCTCCTCCCAGATACAAACAGGAGGTTTAGATGATCATTCTCACATCTTACAGCGGAGGAACTCCCGCAGAGACGTGACAACTGAGAGACGACTCCTTCCACAGTGATCACGTCATCCTCCACCTTCAGTTCGAGGTGTGTTGATCCCCGGAGCAGATGTAGAAACCATCAAAAACACGAGTTTGGGGAAAATTGTTTCTTCACCCGATGCGCTTTGTGTTCTTCCGGAAAAATCTGATTGTGGTCAAAGCCAGAACGATGTCAAATATCACTTCCTCCAAAAGCTAACCAAGTCAACAAGGCCCAAAATAAACTCAATCTGTCTGAGTAGCATTCATTCAAGTCCCCGACTTACGGACGAGTTCAGTTCCGGGGTCTTGTTCATAAGTTGGATTCGTTCGTAAACTGACGAACTGAGGGAACGACTTTGACACAAATATACAATGTCAAGCGTGAGAAAAATAGATGTAGTGTTTGTGGTTCCATGTTACACTTTTGCGAGACTCCGCCTCCAAATCGCGAGGGGAATCGTGGTGAGAGGGTCGCGGGAAGCCGTCTGGGGCAGGACCAGACGACCATTTTGTCACTGAGCTGTTTTCCACCGTACTGGACTGTGAATCTGAGGACTGTTTTGTTGAGGATTTTTTCAGAAATTATGATTATTCACCATCAGGACAGATTTACACGACAGACATTTTCTATCATCGCACTCCCGACTGATTCACTGAAACCGGTCAGGTCGACTCATTTCTCTCGCACACACACATATATACAATATACACACGTATACACCTTTTATACACTCATCTACACACTGAAAATATTGTGCATCATTGTAAATATTGGTGTCTGTTGCACTGCAGCGTCTTATTTCTGTACAATAAACGTGAGCTACTTCGTATCTGCGGAAATTCATAACTTGAATGTTCGTAAGTCTGGGACTACCTGTATTAATGCCAGTTTCTGATTAGATTATTATTTTATTTTATTTTTTTGCCGTTGTGATTTCCGATTTGTTGGTTGTCTGATTTAATTTAAGCAGCTATACTTCTCAACTCCTAAATTTAACTAACCAAAGTATCTAATCAGCACAGAAACGTTATTATTATTTTTTTAAACGTCTTGTCTAGTACACAGTAGTGATGCAAGTCGGTAAACGTTTCATAATCGATCATCAGTTTAATGATTTTATAAATTGTTTAATGATTAGTTTATAATAATCTGTTTAACCGCACGGTACGATGCTTCTTAAATAGTTAGTTCAGCTTTTTTTTTTTTTCCTCCAAGTCTGTCAATCAAACCCAAAGTTTTATGGAATAAAATCACTGTCAAAAATAATCATGCGTAAAAAAAAAAAGATGTGTGTGTAATTCTGTGTTTTGTCCGAGTTGGATTCCGAAATCTACGACCACGACAGTTTACAGATACGAGATTTAGTGTGTTTGTTACAGTACAACTCTGAAATACACGACTCTGAGCGTTTACACACAAAACTCATTTTTACATCTCCTCTGTTACATGGACAAATAGCGAAATTACGGCCGTCATCAAGGCCACATGCACAGGCATTACTATCCGAGGGAAGAGGAACCGATTCGGCCAGCGTTTAAAACCACCGGCGCCAAAATGGCAGATCAGCAGCCGAGCGCTCTCTCATCGTCTCAGGTAAGTTTTCTTTTTTTTTCACAGATTCGTACATGTTTAAGAGAAGTAAAATTACAGAGATGTTTTAACTATAGCAGGGAAGATTTTAGGAGTTTATCACGGTGATTTGGCGCATGTGACGAAACGATTACTCTTCCCTCGGATAGTAACACCTGTCTTGATGACGTATTTTTGACAGCGGTTTAACACACTACATTCAAGAGCGTAATGTCGCAATTCGTCCGTGTAACGGAGGAGATGTAAAAACGAGTATTGCTTGTGTAAACGCTCAGAGTCGTGTATTTCAGAGTTGTACTGTAACAAACACACTAAATCTCGTATCTGTAAACTGTCGTGGTCGTAGATTTTGGAATCCAACTGGGACAAAACACAGAATTACACACACACCCTTTTTTTACGCATGATTATTTTTGACAGTGATTTTATTCCGGAAAGTTTGAGGTGCATGTAAGTACATTCATTTACACACTGAAAATATTGTCTATAATTGCAAAACCACGGGTTATACATTTTTCCTGCTCTGCATGACGACGGTTAGTAAACTGTTCATCACCCGGAACGTGAGCACAGCGTGAGTAACCGGGACCAAAATCCACAAAAAAAAAGTGTTCCAGACTTCAGCTGAGACGCGTGTCGGGTAACACCGAGCTACATCGAGTTGGAGTCGCGTGAAGTAATGGTGCTTCATGCACCACCGCGTTGTGAGCGTGCACAGGTATCAGCATTGTGCGCCTCTTTTTTATCATCAAAATTCCTCAGTAAATTGGCGTTTATTCCTAATGAATCTCTTGAAATTCACTCCAATCCATGATCATGATCGTTTCATCAGAAGTACAAAGCCGTCATCTTTTTTTTTGTTTGTTTCCCTGCCAGTCCAGTAGGTGGCGATATTCCACCAACCACCCATAAGAAGAGAAAGAGGAAAGCGGTTTCTGTTTTCTGCACAAGCTGTGTGTGTGTGTGCGTGTGTTTTTATTATTATTATTCATGGATTTTAGTTCTTGTAATTATTGTAGCTTTACCTACATCATTTTAAAACTGTAGAAACGATTCTTAATGAAAAAAAAAAAAAATAATCGATCTACGAATTTAACGATCTGTTAAATTTTGTTTAGTTACATAAACTGCAGCTTCCAGACTTTTTCCCCACCACAAGAGGGCAGCATAAAACCTCCTGATGGTACATTAACCAGATTCATTCCTAAGTAAAAGTCATGTTGGATCTGTTCCAGCGCGCGTCCCGCTGAGACGTCTCATCCTCGGCGTGACAGGAGAGCGAGGGCGGCCGCTGCACCACGCGCGGACCCGGTTTCCATCCGGGTGTGAGCCGATCAAACGACCCGAGAGATTGAACCTCTGAGCGGCTGAGTCAGGGATGAGTCACGGTAATTTCAGTGCTTGTGTGTGTCCTCTTGTCACACCGGGAACCCGTCCTGTGTCTCTTGTCTTAAAAAAAAAAAAAAATCTGGCCTAAATGAACTCTCCAGTCGGTTAGTCTCCGTTAACACTCGCTGCAGTCGTGCACTTCAGGATTCAGGAGACGTGGCTTTTATACCTGCAGAGGTGCCCTGTTCCACACGCGACGCGGCAGGACGACGTGTAAACGTGTGAAAAAATCGAGACGGTGACGCAGGAAGGAGGAGAAGAGTAGAGATTCTGCCGCACCGCCTGCCGTTCCACAGAGTCCACAGAGAGCCGCGCACAACCACTAGCATGCTAATGTCTGCGTTTTCTCTTCCATTCCTGCATGCTGGAATTGATGCTGAGTTTGCTCACAGTAGAGTGTGTGTGTGTGTGTAGATGAATTCTGGGAGGTGGAGGAGGAGGAGATGAGGAGAAGGGAAGCTCTTGCTCATTGAACCTCAGAGCCTCAGCGGGACGCCCGTCCTGCTGCGCCTGTAGTAATGGGAAGACCGAGACGGAGAGGAGGCCGAATCAATTCTATTCAATTTTATTTAGCGCTTTTAACAGTAGGCATCGTCTCAAAGCAGCCAACAAAATGAAAAGAAAATTTATGGAAGTGTGTATGAGTGAGAAAAAAATGTGTATAGATCATAATGAGATTGTCCCAAGCAGAGGACAGAGGCAAGGGGGAAAACACCCCGAGATGTCAATAGGAAGAAACCTCGAGAGGAACCGGACTCAACAGAGAACCCGTCCTCATCTGTGTGATGGCGGATAACAGGGATTATATAACCACATCATGTGTGTCAGGCTGCTGGAAGTCCAGTATAACAGAAGTTATCATGGAGTCCAGTTCACACAGAGTCAGCAGGTGCAGAGGACAGAGGGGGTCTGGATCACTGTGTGTAGATCCAGACCATCATGAAGCGGAATCCCAGCTGGAGGTGGTTCCTCTCTGGATGCGTCAGGATCCTCAGGGCTGCGCACATGTGCTCTGTCCACTGGAGCTGGCGCAGTCTCCCCACATGCCTCGGGGTGGTGGAGAAAGAAAGAACAGGTGGACACAATGGACGAGAAGGACAGGAGAGAGTCAGAATAACAGACGGAAAGCGAGAGAGAGGAAGTGAGTGCTGCAGAGTGTGTGTTGTATGAGCAGTGGGCGGGGCCTGATTTTGATTGACAGCTCTCTCATTGACGCGCACTGTGTCATATAGATGCAACGCACAACCTTCGAATTCCTTCACAGTGATTATCCGAGGCGACACACACACACACACACACACACACAGTAATATCATCACAGACCCGGCTTGCTTCCTCCTCAGATGTGTTACAGGATGAAAAGATGTGACACTGAGCATCATGAAAGGCTGAGTGTTTTGATTATTCCAGACATCGACTCCATTCACGCTGTCTCTCTCTTTCTCTCTTTCGGTCTCTGTCTCTCTGTCTCCCTTTCTCTCGCCTGTCAGTGCTGAAACCGTGGGTTGAGAGGAAGAGAACAGAAGGATTGTGTGTCTCGTCACGGCAGGACTATTGTGTTGCTCGCATCGAAAGACTTGACGAGAACCGCGCCCTCGAGTAACGAACACCCACCGCCGCGGATCACGTCCCTGAAAGACGGCCTCTTCCTCAGGGGGGTCTTTAAGAGGATTTAGTCAGCACACCTCGCACGTGTGACTCCCACACCAGGACCAGAATGATACCCGTCATTGGATGAAGCCACAGATATACAAACGCCGTTCGAGTCAATCCGGGACCTTTGATTAGTGCAGGGTAATGGAACCCAATTGTGAGAGTGAAAACTCCCTGTATGATCTCCTGCTACACTAATGCACTCGTCCCAGTGGTTCCTCAAGGTGGAAAGTTTTCTCAACTGGCCTCCCAGGAACCAAAAATGTGGAAATGGACTCCTCCCTACAAGTTATCCGTCAATTTTCAGGATCACGTGAACGTCCCTCGGCCGGGATCGTCTTTCACAGAAAGTACAGCTTTAAAAACAACAAAAAAGCAAAAACATTTTCACCACGTTTTCAGCCACTGCACTGTGCTCGAAGTCGTCTGTAAACGTCAGTCGCTTTTACACCTTTGTTCACCAGGAATTTGATCACCGGGAAGTCCCGGGTTGACTCAAACGCCCATACTGGTCAAAAGAGGAAGAAGAAAAGAAAAATAAATATGTAGGCGGCGTCTCCAGTGTGTCATAGTGAAGTTCAGATGACGGGACGTCACGCAGTGTCTCCATGCTACTGTAAATGTCACGTCTTTATATCATTCTCATATACAATGTGACTATAATTCTGTGTGTGATGGTTCAGTTGGTGGCGTCGCATCGTATCAGTATCGTGTGTCGAACATAATAACAGCATCACGTCGAGAAACGTGTGTTTATTTAACGAGTTAACGAGCTGCCGCGTTACACCAAGGACACACCGCTCCGGGAACCGTGAGGTGGAATGATGTTTCTAACGTATCGCTTAGCTTTAATTAACTCTGCGGGAAAATCTCAGACAAGAGACATAAACAACAACGGCTTCTCTTTATTTTTGTTTTTGTTTTTTTCCCCCAAAGTCTACGGTTCTCATCGACTCCGTCCCTGACCTTTTGAAACCTGTAGAACGTGAACCCCAGTCGAAAGCAATCCAGCATGATGTCTGGACGTCTGGGGCTCTCTGTGTGTCGGGGTTTAGCGTGTTGATTTACTGCGGTGTGTGTAGTGTAAGTGTGTGTGTGGCGCTTTACTGTCGACAGCGTTCATGGAGTTCTGGCGTCACTACGGCACGGTTCATGGTGGATCTTCACAGTTTTGTACTTCAAAGTAATATTATTAAGTAAAAAGTAGTCATCCAAAATATTACTCGAGTAAGAGTAAAAAAAGTCTTCAGTGAAAAGATTCTCAAGTACTGAGGAACGGTTTCATCATAACGTCCGATTAAATTTTTTTTAGGAATTATAATGATGTATATACAGTCAAGAGTTTTTTCCCGCTATGCCGCCAGATTGCGTGTGGTCATGTGACTACATGTGGTTATTGTTACTTCGTCTGATTGATCAAACCGCGTCATGTGATTATTGTTGCTACGTCTGGTTGGTGAATCACAGTCACATGGTAGATCCACCGGCTGCATGTGTAGAATAAATGTTGCGAGTCATAAAGTCGAGTGTAGCTGAATGTAGCGGAGTGAGAGTAGTGTTTCTACTTAAATGTCTCCTACTTAGTATGGTGCAGGAAATCTACTCATAGAAGTAATTATTATTATTATTATTATTATTATTTAAAGTTACTCAAGTAAATGTAAGTCGTTACTACCCACCTCTGGTAAGATCGGAGGGGGGGGGGTGTACGGGAAGGAATGTGCAAAGTCAAAATGCTGGATGCACATGTCCAGCTGTGGACACGGAGACACCCGAGTTGGACACCGTTGATGGTTTTTATGAACTTTTTTTTTTTTTTAAACTTTCACAAGTAAGATCTTCCCAGGATTTTGAGGAAGACGTTTTTTTCAGGAGACTTTAGGTTTTTTTTTGTTCTTGTTGTTGTTTTTTTTTTACTCCCATTTATTTTTACAATTTTTCTACAATAAGAACTTAGTCAGACTTAATATTATCTATTAATTTATTTCAGAATACTATTATTATTTTTTAGTATAAATTTTTTTTTTTTTTTGCCAGACATTTAATTTTCTTTTATTTAAAAGTGCATTATTCCGTAATGACTGTGTATGTGTCGTTTTCTCTGAATGTGATGACTAAACTCAGCCTGTGTAGTTGTTTTCTAAAGGTTAAGCATGAGGTAACTAGCTTGCGCAGATGACGTTACCCGGACATAGCGTTCGCATTAACCGCTGTAACTCGAGACCCTTTAAATCTCTTTCATATGGACCAAGTGCTGGATTGGAGGCAGGTTACACTTACACAGTAGGAGACGTTTAAAAGGAAAAACGCATGACAATGGATATGACTACGGTTTTTATCTGTGTCTAATCTCCCACCAGTGCCATAGAGATGCGCGTATTTCTGTGTTTCAGTACTATATGGCGAGTATGTTTTTACAGAGTATGGCAGAGTTTTATTTACTGGATAGACGCAGACAACAAAACATGCTCTGGGTTTTAAATGAGCTGAAGCGGTGGAGGATCCGTTAGGCCGTACGGTGCGGCACGCGGCTCGGGACGTGCTTTACACATACTCGCGTCCTGCAGCGCGTCTCTCCGTCCTCTCTTCTCATCACTCGCTCGGAAATTCAGTCTCAGCCAAGAGTTCAGTCGAGCCGATGGAAAACCTCCCGAGACGGAAAATAAAACGGACCGCTTTTGGGTTTATATTTATATATATTTATTTATTTATTTCCCGTTCCTTCGCAGTATTGCGCATCTCATAAAGGTGCGAAAAGAATCCTTAATATTAATATTTTTTAACGTGACCGGTTTAAAAGATTTAACATTCTGAATCCATTGGAAGGCATTAAAGCATCAGCTCCGATTAGCTCCTGTCAGAGGAGCAGCTCTGACGCATCCATTTGCATGATTTTTAATAATCCGTCTCTCTCTCCCTCCGGGTCTCACAGTGACCTTTAAAAAGATGGAGTTTGTTGGTACGACGGTAACGTTTCTATCTAGTGAAGATCCCGAGCTGTTACACTTCACTCACGCTGTCTTTTTAATAACACGTCCAACGCGTCATGTGTCGCGTCATGTATGATATTCGTGTGTAAAAAGAAACTACATCATGCAAATTTGTATGCAGTTTTTATTTATAGTTTTTTTGTAATGAGATGTTTATCTGCTGTATCTACGCATCTAAACACTTCCTAAGCTCTGTTAAAAGCGTCTATGCAAATTAGACCAGGCGTAAGCGGTGTGTAAATTTGGTTACAAATTTAAAGATAATTTTGCGCCTCGTGCGTGCAGGATGGTCTGAGGATAAACGGATGCTGACGCTTGATTAGCATCGCCATCTGTTTAAGCTCTGTGTTAAAAAAAAAAACGTTTTTTTAAATCCCTTTTATCTTTGCTCTCTCTCTCTCTCCCCTAATTTTCATCACACATTGTAAAAAAAAAAAAAAAAAAGTCTTGTGGTCAAGCGAGCTCCCACAAGCCTGGTAATTTTCTAGCCAATCAGAACGCAGGAAACTGGACTTTCCTGAAAAGCGTGGACGTCTAAGCAGAGTCCAGGAGTTTGTTAAGAGTGGAGGAGAGGCTTTTTAATTATTTATTTTTTCTAGCATGTTACAAAAGGTGGGAAATTTTGAACAGCTAGTTAAAGTACAAAAATTCATAAGATTCATATCAGTTTATCCATTTGTAATGAAAAGTACTGTTATGGAAGCACGTTATGACATTTGGAGGTATTCCCCGAGCATTCGGGATACAGACGAGCCACGGTCCTACGAACATTTGTAGCTGTGAACAAATCGCGGAAGTAGCTTTCGTGTATTGTACAAAAACAGACACTGCAGTGCACCAGATACAAATATTTACAATTATATACAATATCTTCAGTGTGTAGGTGAATGTATTAAATGTCCAAAGTCCAGTATATTGTATGTGTGTGCGTTGTGTGTGCGGGTAAATGAGTCGGAGCACAACGATAGAAAATGTCTGTCCTGTAAAGCCGTCCTGATGGTGAATAATAATGATTTCAGGAACAGTCCTCAACAAAACACAGTCCAATACAGTGGAAAACAGCACTGAGACAAAATGCCGTCTGGGATTTTCCTCTCGATTTATAGGCGCAAAGACGACGCTGTTAAATTTGACTTGTGCGATATTCATTTCCTTTGGTGCAGTTACGGGTTTTGGCCACATGAGGGCAGTGTGTGGAAAGGGGACCGAGATTTAGGCAAGTGAATTGGGATGCTTTTCATTGTATATTCGTGTCAAAGGTGTATAAGAGTCACGTTGTCCGATTTAAGAACAAATCCGACTTATGAATGTGCTCCCAGAACTGAACTCGTTCGTAAGTAGGGGACGACGTGTCTGCATTTGTGGCATAACAGAGACTCGCATTTATGCATGTGTGAGAGTGAACTCTCTGGCTTTTCTAGTCTGTATATTCCAGCTTCTGTGCTCTTGTCCCTCCAGAGACATCAGAGTGGCTGCACAAAGACAACTTCTGCCCTTGAGAGAGACACAAGCCTTAGACTCGAGCTAGAGAGGAAGAACCACAGGGTATGTAAGGACGCGGTGTGTAAGAGAGAGGTGTGTGTGTGTGTGTGTGTGTGCGAGAGTGAACGAAGGAGAAAGAGAGAGAGAATATCAGTGTAGCCTGTGCTGAGAGAGAGAGAGACCGGCTCTGGGCAAACATTTGTGTGTGTGCACATACTCCTTCATCTGTTTGCTAACCCGCGTACGTGTGTTCTCGCATTTGTTCAGACGATTTAGTATGCGCTGTTTGTCTTCATTACGGAGAATGCAGCGGAGCAATACATTAGCGCTTGTTACAGAGCTCTGCTTCGGCTGCGTCAACCACTCATTAATTACCTCGCGACTACAGCCATTGCTGCATCTGGTACTTGTTCATCCAGCGCCGAGCGTCATCTCTGTAGCGGTTCCTGGCTGCGCTGCCCTCGCGTTAGTCCAGCAACCGCCGTCATAGTCGTACCTGCTGATACTTTCCCTCATGTGGAAACTGCATCTGCTACCTGCTGCTTTCCTAATCCAGCAACCTCCTACATCTCTGTCTACTGTAGATCTAATAGTGATTCTGTGGAACAGCAGTTATAACTCAATTCATCAACTACTGTACGTGTATATCTGAACCTGCTACCTTAATCCATTAACCGCAGGTCAGAATCAGACTCAGAATCGGCTTTTATCCGCCAAGGAGTTTGATTCCGTCTCCAACATGTAACACTGGACGTTTGTTGTAGACACAACATTGAGTAGCTGTACAGATCAAAAACAGACAGGGCTCCGGAGTATGTAACAGAAGGACATAAAGTGAGTGTGCAAAAGTGGTGCAGGTAGCCGTAGTGTGCATCACATACACTACCGCTCAAAAGTTTGAGATCACTTTCTCAAACTCCACTGTCGTTCCTGATTTGTATTTCCTTCTAAACTGTAAAACAATGCTGAAGTCGTTCATCCAGAATGTACAATTATCTCCTGTGAACAGGTGATATTGAGATGTCTATCTGCTACTTCTACTCTGTAAAGCTTCATAACGGCTCTAATCTGAGGTGATGTTTGAGGTTAATTGGTGATTTCTGAGGCTGGTGACTCTAAGCGAACTTTTGAATAAGTTTTGGTCCTGCTTTCCTGGGAAGGTCTTCATGAGAGACAGTTTCATCATGGTGACTGATGGGGTTTACAAATGCACTTGATGATGCTGTTCTTGCAAGAACCGATCCAGAACAGCTGAGCTTCATGTGTTAAAATAACGGACTTGATGTTACTTGATTACCTAATTCCATTTCTGTTATTTCATACTTTTGAAATCCCCAGTATTGTTCTAGAATGTAGAAAATAAATCACTTAAAAAAACAAAAGAAAGAAATGTACAGGTGATCCCAAACTTTTGAGCGGTAGTGTATATATACAGGGTGGGCCATTTATATGGATACACCTTAATAAAATGGGAATGGTTGGTGATATTAACGTCCTGTTTGTGGCACATTAGTATATGTGAGGGGGCAAACTGATGGACAGCCACTGATGTTTGTTCATTAGTGACAGTTTKCATGCRYMCACATTTTGGCAAATMCAACACTGAACCAGTTTCACGAAACTTAGCAAGCAGTTTGCTAACTGTAGCATGGGAGATGGGTGGTCTCGTAGGGTGTCTTGCATTGAAATCTGCTGCAATGACCCGGTTACTGCGTTCACCAGATATCAACACAATTTCGATCCGCTCATCACGTGTTAACCTCTTCGACATGTCAATGGCTGTGAACAAAGAGAAACTTGTAAATAACTCATGAAAGAATAAAGTTACGTTAAGACTAAGCACACCATTGTTTTTCTTGTGAAATCCCCAATAGGTTTGATGTGTCACATGACCCTCTTCCTATTGAAAAAACAAAAGTTGGATCCAAGATGGCCGACTTCCAAATGGCCACCATGGTCACCACCCATCTTGAAAAGTTTGCCCCCTCACATATACTAATGTGCCACAAACAGGACGTTAATATCACCAACCATTCCCATTTTATTAAGGTGTATCCATATAAATGGCCCACCCTGTATAATAAGTAGTGCAAATAGCAAGATCTTCTACTTCAGCCTTAATCCTTCTACATCATCTTCTGTATCCTGGATAGACCTGAATCCAGGAGTTAATTCATTGATTCTTCAACGGTGGCCTTCATCCAGCAACTGTAGCTCTGGATCTGGATCTGCTACTACTGCCTTAATCTAGCAGCTACTGTATGGCTCTGTCTGTATCCACTACTACTGCCTTAATCCAGTACCTGCAGCTCTCCAGGTCTCTTACCGCTGCAGCTCTATCTGGATGTGCTTCTACTACTCTCCAAATCCATCACACTCCAGCCCCATGTGCATCTGCTCCCGCCATAGTCCAGCAACCGTGAAGCTCTGTTTGGATCTGCTACCATCTTCCAGATCTTACAACTGCAGCAGTCTCTGTCTGGATCTGCTCCTAATGCCTTAATCTGGCAGTTTCAGCGCTGTCTGGATGTGCTACTGCTATTTTAATCCTGCAAATGCAACCCAACTGGAATCTGCTTCTGCTGTCTTAAAGCTACTCTAATCCAGTACACTTTTTTTTTGTTTTTTTGTGGTAAAATTCAGCGAATTTCTCCTCACGGTCTGCTAGCTTTGCATTCTGTGTGTGGTCTGGGAAAAAAAAAAAAAAGTGGTGTATAGCTGGTGCTGTCTGCATAAAGGGCAAACAAACACAGTGGTACGGACGGATAATATTAACACATCAACAGTCTCTCTCTCTCTCTCTCTCTCTCCAGATTTGCTGACTCGTCTTCTAGTCCAGCAGCTGCATCTCTATCTGAATCTATTACCGCCTTAATCCAGCATCTGCAGCTCCATCTGTTGTTCTTCACTGCATAGATTCGGTTCCTCAGCCTGTCCCTTAGTCTCCCTATGGCTCTCTTCGGTCTATTTCCGGATGCGATAAGGGAAGTTTAAAGGGCATCCAATTAACCACGTGAAGGGGCTGATTTCCCACCCAGACCTCAGCTGCCCTTCCCTGGGGATTTTTATTTTATTTTATTTTTTATTTTTTTACTTTGAGGTCATTTGATCAGGAGGAAAAGTGGTGATTAGTGAATATGGAATATGTTATAATTTATCCCCAGAAGCTTTGGGGGAACCAGTCTGCTTGCATGACTGTCTCTTATTCTTTCTCTCTTTTTATCTTCCCTCTCTCTCTCTGCTCCCTGATGGGGACAGGCAGATGAAGAAAAATCTCTTTTGCGGAAGGGACACTTTTCCACTGAAAGAGAATTTTCCAGCATTACCCGCGCGCGCTCCCACGAAGCGTATCGTTCTTATTCGGGTTTAATTTGATTTGCATTCCGTCGGTGGTCCCCGCCGTCCCTCGGTGGCTGCAGCCGATGATCCGTCACAAACCTCGCCGAGTGAGCGCAGCTGAGCGAGAGGGGGAGATTAATCCAGTTACTGAAGTTAATTATAGCAGGATTGGAACTGTACATGCTGCCCTTGTGTGTATATATACACACACACACACACACACACACACACACACACACACACACACACACACACACACACACTTCAAGAGCCTTACTTCCAGTTCACATGCAACTTACAGGACGGTTCAAAAACACCCTCGGACACAAGATATCCACATGGGGGCCGTCCCATATCTCCTCCGCGCTCATCATCTAGTGGACACGCTGTAATTAGAACCCGTTTGGTCGACGCCCTTCCTTTACCAGGAAACTTCCTTTCTAAATCATATCATCTTCAAAGCTGCTTCATCAGATTTGTGCATTTTAAAAACATCCTGTTAGATCATTTCCGAACACATCCACTGAGCGCACAAAAACGAGCAGGTATCAGATCTGGAGGACAAAACGACACCCTGGAAATAGCATCGCGTGCAAGTGATGTCATGTGAAAAGTACCGAAATTTAGAACGGTATGTGAATGTTTGTTTATCATGGAAAATCCTGCTTGCAAACGTATTCAACCCCCCCACAGGATTCTGAATCCTCAGATGAAAGATCTCATCATACCGAAGACTTGATTGACGATAATTGGCGTTCACACGTGAAATATTCAAAGCGCTTGTGTTTTCTGAACAGACTCCACCTCGGATGAACCGTCGCGGCGACCACAGTCAGACTTGAGCAAAGAAGTGAAGGAGACTAAGACTAAAACGCATCCTTAGGAAGGTTATCGGAGAAGACTTAAACGTTATAAGATTTCAAAACTTGGGAATACAACAGGGTGTACGATTTCATCTAAGAGGCTAAACACTAAGCACTAAGAGGTTAAGCACTGCTGGATCGATAGCGAGAGTTTCAAAGCTGCATCACGCCACCCAAGTACAGTATGCGCCAAAATACTGAGACCCGCGCTTCTCGAACACGGATCTCGAACGTGTCTCTCAATGAAGGAGAAAGTGTTTATAGTTGAGTTTTTATTTCTGCTCATCATCTCCTATTGCACACATACAAACACACTTCAAACACTTACATTACGCATACTATGGTAAATCAACACTGGAATAGTGTGTGTGTGTGAGTTTCTTTCTGGAGAAATGAACTCACAGAAGACAATAAGGTAATATTGTTTTGTCTTTTCATTTCAGTACTTTTTGCCGTATGCTGTACTACCACAATCCCTCAAAATGCTAAAACAAGATCAGTACTGGTGAGGGAATTCACACTGAGGCCAACAGTAACTCTGAAGCAGTTTCAGAGTCTCATGGCTGAGAGTGACGTGAAGCTGCAGCAGACAACCTTCACAAGATATTAAATTTTATTTGTATAGCGCTTTAAACAATTGTCATTGTCGCAAAGCAGCTTTACACAATCAAAAGAATAATCAACAGTGAAAGATGGTGATGGCAGGATCGTGATCTGGGAAATACGGCGGGGGGTATTACGAGAGAACTTGGGTTAAAAATGAACAAATAAATAAAAACAAACTAAACTTAAGCTTCTAAGGACAGTGTACACAATTTAAAAAAATCTTATACCGTCCAATATACTCAAAACAGTGAGAAGTTTAGTAACATGGGTACGAGGCAGTACCAATTAACCCCACAAGATAGCGCTTTCTTTTTTTTCTTTTTGGTGTGGCAGACTAGAGCTGAATGTGTGTTCAGATGAAGTACTTTAATTCTGTCAGAAAGAAGCTCCAGTGAGGATTTCCGTTCTGTCTTGGCGATAATGCGACTGCAGTCCTCGTCTCACAGTAATAAAGATGGTTCGAGGTTTAATATTCCATTGATATTCAGAGTTTCTCACCTCGGTAGGAACCACTCGAATAGGAACATTACCTGACGATCCTCATTCACGTTTTCTATATGTAATGTGAAAATGTAATATCACTGTGTGCCTTAAAAGAGGACGGAGAAATGTACGAGTTTTATTAGAATAAGTGCAGGAGAGAAGTCGAAATAAAATAAACGCCGGTCTTAAAAACAAGTCGCTAAATTAAATATCAACACCTTTTATCTTATAATTATTAAATATCTTAAAAGTTAGTTACTTGGTTTGGTTTATTTTACACATGGATTATTTAAAAGAGTTATTTGTGCAAGTTGTTAGAACAGAAAAAAAAAAATGTCTCCTGTCGGTTATCATCTTATTATAAGTGCTGCTGAAAATCCAGTTATTGAATAAAGGGCTTGGCCTCTCCGAATCAGCACGACTCTGTAGTACACTCATGGATCGATATATATTGGCCCTTATTACAGCTGTGAAACCTCCCATGTAGTCGTGAGGATCAATAGGATTTTCTCAAAACCTGACACATTTTCATCCGTAGTCATGCACCAGACGAGGTGCTGCTGAAATAACGAACGGCTCGGCCTCTTCAAATCAGCACGAGTCTGCAGGACCCCGCCGGGAAAATCATCAACCACCATGTCCTGTGTTGTGCCAGAAATAAATAAGCAAAAATGTTAGATTTTATTAATCTGCTGACGAATTATGTAAGTTATGTCATGACTGGAACAACTGTCGACACTAATCAGAGTGTAGCATCAAGTCAGTTAAACTTGTGAGATATCGCTCTGAGGCAGGGGTTAAACAGGTTCAGCTGCTTCCTAACAACAGATGAGACGACCCCTAAAACAGGATGGGTTTTACAGGTGGACGCCACAGACATTTGACCAGGGTCAGTACGGTAGCATGAGGCATGGCCTGGACCCTACAGGCTGTCCAGCTCCTCCAGGGAGGAACATTTAATGGACGCCATCGTCAGAAGGTTTGCAGTGTTTCAAGAGCATGAGGGAGATTCCAGGAGACACGCGGTCACTCTAGGAGAGCTGGACAGGGAAGGTCTGTAGAAGGCCCTTAACCCATCTGCTAATGAGCTCCAGTAGCACCACTGGTGTCTGATCTCTGACCAGATAATCAGAAACAGACTTCACGACGGAGGCCCGAGAGCCCGACATCCTCTAGTGCGCCCAGTGCTCACTACCCGGCACCGCGGAGCTCGATTGCCATGTGACAGACGTGAAAGGGTCTGGAGAAGCCATGGAGAACGATACGCTGCCTATTCCATCGTTCAGCATGGCCGGTTTGGTGGTGAGTCGTTGTGTTGGTCTGGCGAGACAAATCCACGGAGGGACGCACAGACCTCTACAGGCTGCACAAACGTTAATTTAAGGGGTCTATAAGTTAATTAAAATCAATTCTACAGCCAGAGCCCGGATTATTTTTGACTCGCCCGCGTAGTTTCATTTAAGTACTTTTATTACAAAAAAAAAAAAAGTATATTAATAATGAAATGAGAGTGTCCTTTCTTCTCGAGACTTCTAATGCTTCCTGAGGCGTCTGATGTTGTGAAACATGGAGCTCTGTGTGGGAGTGCACTTCTTATCTGATGGATAATTGATAGATTTTCCTCAGGAAAGCAGTTGAGTAGATGATAGAGGGGTTTGGAAAATATCCAGATTGTTATTTTACTTATTTATTTATTTATTTATTTATTTATGGCATATTTCACTGCAGTCCTGATTAAAATCCCATCCAGAACACAACGGCAACTTGAGCAGACGCGTGTGAACTCTTGGGGTTTTTATGGGGAGAGTGTTGGGATGGAACACACTCATGAGTGAAAGGTGTGTGTCGTGGACTTCAAAGCAGCCCGATTTACCAAAACAATAAATAAACGATGAACCCCAGGTACGGCTCATCAACTGGTGTCGCTGGTCAGACTCGAGGAGAAGGTTCACGACACAGTTCTCTGAAAGTTCTCGAGAAAGAACTGGAGCTGGAAGTTGATGGACGCTCGCTGTTCAGAGTCTGACTGAGCTTGACAGGAGGAATACGAGCAGAAATACTTCTCGTCCCTTTTCTCCTCCCTGTTTCGCAGCCCAAACCTGCACTGCATTTCAAGTCCAACTGCATTTTTTATCATGTCCCCCCCAAAAAAAAAAGAGTCACTCTTATGGGGTGTGTGAATTATTCACAGCTAACACCGCAGAGCGAGCCAGCCTCTCCTAATGCCACGCGACAGCCGTCACGCTCTATGGTAGACGTGACGCAGGTTAGCTGGTTGTCCCAACTCGTCTTAAATCCGCGCTTGCCACGAAGACGCATCTGCATGAACGTCCCGTTAGACAGAAGCGCTCGTCTTTACACTTGAAGCACTCGCAGGCCGTCTGAGGGCAAACGAACGGTTCTACATCCAGACGAATGACTTATTTATTTCTCCACACTTCACTCCAGGATTACAGAAGCGGCACAGGATCCCGAATTCCACTCTCTCTAAACCTGTTTGTCCTGGAGTCTCATGGACATACGAATCGTAAAAACAAACAAACAAACAAAAAAAAAGCTCCGTATTAAAGTGCTGAAATTGTTTCTGTGCTACTTTCTATAATACGTAATGGCTGTGACACAGTAATACAGTAATACAGCGTGTATGGATCACATGACCAGCGCATGAACTTGTGCAGAAGAAAAAAACACACCGCAGTCTGAAGTGGTGCGCGGCGTTATTAGGCGAGTCAGCGGGTGAAGCGCGGCTTCATTTGGATTAAACTTCCCGACACAACAAGCCGCGCCGTTTTCACGCCTCCCTGACCGTTAATTCGGTGGACTCTCGTCGTTTCCATGCCAACGCCAGGAGACGCGGGGGAGGTGTGTGGGAGGAGGGTTCAGCAGTAAAGCCCTGAGGAAGGAGTTTCACGGACGCAGTCTGCCCTCTTCTGCATCCACGAGCTCACCATGATTGACAAGAGGGAGACGGTCCATGCCCCGCCCACCCGGTTCCACAGCGTCACCTGGGTCACGTCCAATAAGAATAAAATACTCGTCTCTGACGGATACGTGGAAGAAATTCACATTCAGCTCGTCTCTCATTGGTCCACTTGTTGAAGACACACACACACACACACACACACACTCACACATTGACACACTCTCGCTCTCGCGCTCATACACTCCGCTTTAAGCTCTGTGTACACACGGCCGTTTGTTCAGGCTCCGCACATCTGTTACCAGAGGATTCAGATTCCTCATCCTCCTCTCCCCGTCTTCACTCCCTCCCTGCACCGTCTCTGTCTCAGCTTCTTTATTTCTCATTTGCTCTGTGCGTGTGTGTGTGTGTGTCTGTGTGCGAGTGTGTTGGCCAAGTGCAGTCGAGGTGTGAGGGAGCTGAGAAAGCAGGATCGCACGTCTCCGATGCTGATATCGGATTTGGCACTAGAAGCAGTCGCACATGTACATACACACACACACACACACACACACACACGCACGCGGAGCTGGGGAACAAATGCTTTCTCACCCACAGCCTCATTAACTGTAGAGAGTGAGGTTATAGAGAGTGCGCGTGTTTATCTGTGTATAAAACTGCGCGCGGTGACCTCACAGATGATGGATTCATTTTTTTTGCAGCGCAGGCAAGATTTACAGCCTAATTAGATCTGCATGCCACTGTTGGTGTATGTGTGTGTGTGTGTGTGTGTGTGTGTGTATATAGTCTGCAGTACATTAGACAATACTGAGGTACTACCATAAACACATGCTGTGTTTTCAACCACAGGGGGCAGCTGAACTCTGTCCACCGCTCTCTCTCTCTCTCTCTCTCTCTCTCTCTGAGATATTTGGGTTAATATGATGCAATGCAGTGCCACAGATCACAGCTGTAACAGGTTACATGTGCAACATATAACAAAAGCCCTCATGTTTAACACAACACATCATTAATTCTCCACAACTCCTATTCTGTGTGTGTGTGTTTGTGTGCACGCATTCTTAAATAATCAAAGAATAATCAGTAATAAGCCAAGATTTCAAAGATGATCAGATTTTCCAAGAAAGAGATTTTTTTCGTTTCATTTCTTTTGACATCATTTGAAATCTGAATATCTGAGTAACTACGTGTCCCAGACGGACGAAATGAAATTCACATACACGTCGAAAAATAAACCATTTATTTATCAAAATCCCATCAACATGTTCAAGCGGATATAGATTTTTTTGTTGTTGTTGTTTTTATAACCATGATTCTCTGCTCGAGTTCCTCCAGGCCTGTAGGAAGAGGCGCAGATAAAGACCAGCTCTGTCACATGACACTGTGTGACTGTGATTGTTTTCTACGTGTCAAAGTCAGGTGAACGTGATGTCCAGTTCAACAGCACATCGTCATCGTCACTGAAAGAAAACGTAAAAACCAACAAAAAACGAACTCGAGATCATTTAAGCGAGGATCAGCGACGGTGTTCGACTACGAAATGATGTCAATTTCTTTGGGACACCCTGCACCGCCACCTTTTACACTCCAGACCAATAGGTGGCGGTGTTGTACCCAGCAAGGACAACAGAGAGGAGGCGATGTAATCTTTCACAGATTCAGAGTCTGTGCGGATCTATTGTTAAAGACGTGAGCATTTAACGCTGCAATGTTCACAGAATCAGTTCATAAGTGTGAATCGTTTCAGATTTGATTCAGTGTCAACTCGAATCAACTCGAGTAAATGATTTGTTCGCTGAATCAGTTTAATCACCGCTGTGTTTGAGGGTGTGTGTGTGTGTGTGTGTGTGTGTGTGTGTGTGTGTGTGTGTGTGTGGAGAGAGTGTGAGATGTGGCACTTGCATGCACACACACATCGTCTCGTTACAAGGTAAACACTCCGGGATCAGCGCTAATGCGCGCGCGCACACACACACACACACACACACACACGCGCACACACACCACAGAGAATTTTTCTTTCAGCCTGAATTGTCTAGAATTGTCTGTTTGGATTTTGTGTGATGTAAGTGATCAGGCTTCAGTCGTCCTCTCTCTCTCTCTCTCTCTGAACGTGCAGATTGAGATGAATGCAAGCGAGGTCGCTGATAAAGCAGCTGAGAGAGAATGCCGCAGTGAGCCTGTGTGTGTGTGTGTGTGTGTGTGTGTGTGTGTGTGTGTGTGTGTGTGTGTGTGTGTGAGTGAGAGAGAGAGAGAGAGAGAGAGAGAGGATAAACCTCCATGATTTTACCGAGATAAGGTATAGAGATACGTTGCGCTTGATTCTTTTGTCTCATGAACAAAAGAGAAAGCGTGAACTGTTTCCAAATCAATGTTTCAGGGGCGGAGCTGAACATCAGTGGGCGGAGCAACATTTAACAGAAGTAAACAAGCCGGACTCGTGAACGAGTCGTGTTTAGAAATCGACGTTAATAAACAATGGATATGGAAATCTCATAGCGACGATCGGCATGGGGAGCTCGGCGGTCGTGATGTCATAAAACGAATCAGAACAGCCAATCGTGTTCCAGTACGGAAACGAGGAAGTCATACAGCACTTTCAGGACACACGAGCTAGGTGTCTGTCTCGGTGTCTGGGCCCGGTGCAGAGAAACGTCTGAGGCTCCGTCTCCGTCTGCTCGCAGCGTCTGACAGCCCGTCTCTCAGCACTCCGCGCGCTGTCAGCGTTGTCTCCGTCTTCCTTAATTACAGTCTCTCTCCGTCTGCTTATCTCGTCATTACATCGCTCCGTCTCTCTCTCTCTGTCTCTCTCTGTCTCTATAAAACGTCTTCGTCTGCACCTTCACAATACATGCGTTATTTCAGGACACATTTCAACAATCGAATTGAGTGGATCCAAAAAAACAAGTGTGTGTTATAAAAGGAGATCCCAGACAAAGTGACCGTGAGAGCGCACGTGCGTGTACGTGACGGGTGCAGAGGTGTCGGCTCCGACTGCAGCGCACGCTGGGAAGATCCTGACCTCCCGTCTTCAGCTCAAAGCGAATCGCTTTTAAATCGAAAGAGAAGCTCAGAGACGCCCTTCCCTGTTTTCTTATTCCTTTTTTCTTTGAGGATCGATTGGAAAGTTTTCGACAGTCTCTCTGTTGTTGTGTCCAAAAAAAAAAAAAAGGTCCATAAGCACCATAACCGTTGGTTAGAGTTCTGATTGGCGTCCCCGCGTGTCTGCGTGTTACTCGGCGCTCTCCTGTGTAACCCGTAACCTCCTCTGTGTAGGAGGCGGGGCCGACCCCGGCGGCGTGGAGCCCGCGCGCACTTTCACCACGCGGATTGCTCGGTATTGCCGCACTATTGCAGCAGCGCGTGAAATCCATCAGCTCGCTTCTCGGGGAGCGAGGATTGCCGATGCTGACTGTTCAGCTCTCCGCGCTCGCGCCGGGGGACGGCAGGAAAGCTGATGAGCGGGGTTTTTTTCTCCTTTTCGTCTGTTTGTTTTTTTTTTTGTCTGCTGTGTTGCGTGCTAGACGCTGGCTGTTGTAAGGAGCGGGTTCGATTACAGGCGAGCTGTTTGCTGCATGGTGTGTGGAAGTGGTGATGAGGGTTTGGAGTTTAGAGTCACAAATCAGTGTGTGATGAACTTCAGGTCCAATGAAAATAAAGCAGCTGATGATGATGAAGATGAAGATGATGATGTATGAGGCAGTGTTGATTTGACCAGTTTTATCATTATGCCTGTTTTTTTTTTTCCCGTACAGTAGCTCGGCTGCTTCACTTTAACCCCGTACTCGAGTAGTGTTTATAAACAGGCCCAAGAGAGAGCGAGAGAAAGTTATGGCCCCCCCCCCTCTCCATCTGCTAAACGCAGCCTCGGTGGATGTTTAACTGCGAGAGCGAGTCTAAAGTAACACAGACTAAATTAAATCCTGTGACGTGAGGACATTAATTCTGCCTCAGCTCTTGCCCCACACACACACACACACACACACA